>VXAA01003910.1:686614-702483 GCA_013399115.1 Anseranas semipalmata | reverse complement strand
TTTTTTTTTTTACATTTAGATCTAAAGTATAGCCAACATATACTTACAGTTCAGTCTTTTGTCATCATATATCCCCATGCTCATGACAACTGCTGAACAGACATGTCACAGTCCTAATTAAAAGAACCTGCTTCTGTGTTCAGCAAGACACTGGGCTAACTTTACTGTGGCATTGAACTAGGTAATCATGGAGCAGTAAAACTACACTGTAGTGTCCATGCAGAATAAATGTAACTACTGAAGTTGTGCTGTGTTGACCTGTATGAATTAAAGTAAGCATTTTTAAAGTAAGTATATTTAAAGTAAGCATGTTTAAAAGGTGAGTAGAAATCTTTTATACAGGCCTCAAACCAATTACTGTATCATGTATTATTTTAAAAAATAGAAAATTAAAACTCTTTGCAAAATAGCCAATTGTAGCCAGAAAAATAAGATGAAAGCTGTTACAAAAGAGCTGCACATAGAGTGTCAGGACTTCAAAGGAGTCTGAAGCAATTACATGATTGGGTCACATTCCTCCTTGACCATCACAAACAATTCTATCCATCCTGCACTTACAATGTGGGGCAGTAACTCTGTGGGCCATCATCCTTGCTCATTTAAAGTGTATTCTGCCATGGTCACATTGGTTTTGAAGTTATTGGTCCTGTTTCTGTATGTGCATATATGTGTACGCACATATGTATGCCTGTACATGTGTACATGCATGCACATGTATACATGCATGCACATACATGTGTTAACGTGTACAGATGTCAGTAAATACATGCATACATTTGTGTGTAGCTGCATACCTAGGGTGTGTGTGTGTGTGTATATATATGCATTTGTGTGCAGGTTTGCATGTGTACATGTACACATATGCATGCCCATACATGTATGTTTGTGTATATTTGTGTATTCATGCGCTTATCTGTGCATGTGTATACTTGTATGTGTTTTCATGTATACCTGCACACAAATACATGCATATACATGCATTCACACATACATGTACATGCACACATGTATAGACATACACATTTGCAAATGTATACATGTGCATTCACAAAAACAAGCATGTAATCATACATGTATACATATTTACAAATGTACATGTACACCTACACAAATATACATGAACACATGCAGATGTGTATGCATACATGTATACACACACCAATGCAAGTGTACATGCACAGACCCCTGAATATACAGGCAAGTCCACCTATATACATATACACATGTATGCATACACAAACTTATATACTCACATGTACAGATGTACACACAGGTACCTGGGCACGTGTACACTTACAACTGTGTATACTTAGATCATAGATTTGTGTGCGTGTGAATATGTGTACATCATTCATATGTATACACATGTACATTCATGTGTACATGTATAGCTGTCTGCATGTGTATATGTTAAAGTATATGCACATGTATACAGAGATGTGTATCTGTACAAACATACATTTACTTGCACATGTATGTCAAAGTATACATACAGGTATATACAACCATGCACATATCTGTGCATGTGTACTTGTATACATGTACACAGATGTATATATGCAGTTATACACGTGTCTATAGAGGTGTGTCTATATAGATGTGTGTATACGCAAGTATACATCTACATATGGGTACATGTATACATCTTTGATGTGTGTAAACATATGCACCTATTTCAGCTCAGGATATTCTACAGTATGACTGGATATACATGTGTCAATACAGGTATGTGCATTGATGTATGTGTATATGCACATGTACATGGGTGTATGTGTATACATTTGTGTGAAACATACATCTGCATACATGCATGGACCAAGGTCCTGTTATATATATATATACATGCTCAGAATAAAACAAACCTTTATTTGTATAATCCCAATGTTTGTGCCATACTAGTTTAATGACACATTCAGGTTCCCACAGTCAGTTTTGGGTATTAGTTTATGACTACTTACCCCCTGCCTTAAGTAGCAAGAGAATATTAGAAGTTGAAACCAGCTCCTGAATGAAGCAGTTTTTCTAAGCATCATGCTTATGAATTCTCTTTGTACACCTATTCATTCTGCTGTTTTTAAACAGAAAAAAAGAATCACAGAGGAAAAAGAGGATCGCCCACAGCATTCAACCTATCCAATTTTTAATATAAGCATAGCTCTCACTTTACTCAGTAGGGGTTTTAGGAATGTAGAGGATGAAGAATTGAGCTCCTTATGCCCTGCACCTTCTAGTAGCTCAAACATGGGTGGATTTGGTTTCAAACTCAAGTTAGAAGCATAATTATTTAAAGGCATTTACTCATCATCACCTAGCAAATTGAAACTCCTTTTGAGCTATCAAAGTAGCAGCAAGTCTTTAACTTGCTTGTTAAATAGACAAATATTTATATCAATTTAAAGTCAGCCCACTATGCAGCTGTACAGTTTTAGATATCCCCATTAAGGGTTGATCTAAAGCTAAAGTTATGTAGATAAAGTTTTCATGCAATGTTTTTAAGTAGTTACAGTGGTTACATGCTAGCTGATATTAATAAGGTTAAATTCACCCGAGTGAATTGTGCTCACGTGTAGCATTCTAGGCATACGTCTCAAACCTGAGCAAGAACCCATGAAGACATGAACCCAAGATAAATCACTAACAGACCTGAAACTGGGTATGAATCAAACTTTAGGATTTCAGTATTATTTTGTTCTCAAGTTCCTTGATAGGAAAGTTTTGCTGACAGTTGAATCCAACTGATAGCCGAGCCACCAAACAAGAAAAAGGCTACCTTTGTGGAGCCATAGTTTGGACTGAATGTGTTCATGCTTTCTTTACTTCCAGGACATCAGCAAAATGGAGTAATAAATCCTTCACAGTTTGTACTACATTCCCAAGTCCCAGCAAATCAACAGGCCAGTCAGAAAAATCTGTATACAAATATGACACGACCAACTTTACCACGGCAACTGTCAGGAGGATCAGGCAAGATTTCACAGCAACCAGAAAGCCTGGATTTTCTGAAAGTACCTGACCAAGGAGCAGCTGGGTAAGATTTTACATTAAATCTGAGAAAGAAGAGTGAATTTCTGTAAATAGTTTAATACACTGGAACCATTCATAGCTGAGAAAGATGGATGACTAGATTGGGCTATTGAGCTGCACTCAAAGGACTCATCTTCCACAGGATTTTAAAACACATTCCTTCACAGGTTGTAGGCCTTTAGGAAAAAAGGTAAACTAGCTCCGGTTTAATATCTTAAACTTACATGGTGCCTTCTGCTTAAGGATATTAAAACACTTGGCAGAGTTTTACTAGGCCTTCTTTCCCTTCTGGTTTACAGATAAACAGTAGAAGTGTTATTTCATTGGAACTATAAGTGCTAGCCATAAGACATTATAAGCATGTTTAGAGCATTTGTAGCCACTACTAATTTTGACAATTTCAAAACTCTCAGCAGATGCTAACACTTTCAAACACATTCCATCTTCGTAAACTAATAACTTCCGTGCCTTAAAATGGTGAAGTTTGCTCACTGCATGTCAATTTATTGTAACGGTGTTTTGCTAATGTTATAGTCTTACTTTGTTTTGAGAATATGGCTCTCATAACAGCAAGAAAATCTGTAAGCCACATGCAGGGTAAAGCCATTGTGATTTCTACCAGACAACTGCAAATGACGTTATTCTAAAACATAGCACTCATCAAGTACCTAATGAGATAGTGTTAGTCATGCTATCCCATAGGATTAAAAATATGAGTTGCATCATACCATATAGTTCCTAATGCTCTGGGTACACACCAACACCCCCATCTGTTTCAGTCATTGGTTTATAAGGACGGTTAGCACATAAAGCTTCTACTTCTTGTAATTGCCATTTAAAATAGCTACCAAGAAAAAAAACAAACAGTATATCATACATCTTCACTGTCTGCCCTAGTTTTCACCAATAACAGTATATGCTCAAGACTGGTAGGAAAACACAAAAAAATACCAAACCCACGAACAGTCACAGCAGTTAATTGCTACTAGAACAAGTAGGGATCAGCCATCCACCCCTCCCCCCTTCAGGTGAATTTTGTAGTAGTCAGTTTGCTATAAGAAGTCACAAATAAGATGAGAAAGTGCTTGATTCTGAAGAAAACAAGGGAGGAAGAAGATGTTGGAGAGCAACGGTTGATTTTTATTATTCTTGTTCTAAAAAGAACCTGGCAAAAAGCACTTCTTAGGCCTTAATATTCCAATGCACAGGTTGCTGATAGTGTAGTAATCCCCACAACTTCACCAAATAGTTTGTTCCACATTTTAAAGTGTAAAATACAACTTGGAGAAAAGTATTTTGGTCAGAAGTGACTGGAGATGCCCACCCTGAGGGGAATACAGCCCAATAATTTCAGGTAGGCATTACATCTTTGTGGCTTCAGGAAGTGTTAGGATAGTCTAGCAATCAGAGCGGATATACAGTGGTCAAGTCCATAGGAAGAAGACAGTATTTATTTTGATACTGTGTATTCAATGCTTTGTTAATGTGAATAATATAAAATTCTGAGCATACAGTCAAAAATCCAATTTGCAACTGCTATTATAATACTAATACTATTATAACAGTATATTAGTATATACTAATACTATTATAATACTAATAGAGCCTTGTTCTCCCTACCAGTACTAATCACTATTGAGCCATATTTCAGTAGGTGTTTCCAGGGCCATTTTATAATCCACTTTCCAAGCAGAAAAAGTACATTGCAGCACTGTCGACTGTATTCCTATAAAGGACCATTTATTTTCTCAGGGTTAAGAGCAAATTAAAAACGAGTGAAAATTTTAAAAAGCTGCAGTTCTGGGAACATAGCTCAAGCAGAGGCCAGGCCCCTTGTTACACAGTCATGTACTGGTGCAGAGGGTCATGGGCTGGCTGTGCCCCACAGCCGGGGCAGCGCATACACTTGAGGTGTGCACACCCTGCCAGTCGCCTAGGGTGGCTGAAGCCACACATTCGGCAGGACTGAACCTGACCCATGAGGCAAGAACATTTTTGCTGGAACTTGGTAAGACCACGCTGTGCGCTGCACAGCAGAGTTCTGCACTGCCTGGCTTTTGTTTCTGCTGCAAGCAGCAGCATATTCAATTTGGTTAGAGAGCCTGGACAAACACAAGTGTGCCTCACCACTCAGGCAGAAAGGCCAAGGCCAAACATGTCATTACCAGCCCTGTCAGGTGCAGCTTGTCTTCCAGCAACATGTTAAGAAGTAAAGAGTTTACCTGGCAGCTCTCTTCCTAGTCCTTCATTTTCCTAATCCTGCATGTAGTCTTGGGGACTGGCAGCAACCTCAAATCCTTGCCATTGCATGGAAACCACAGATTAGTGCACATGGGTTGCTGCATTGAAACCTGTGCAGTTAAGTCAGTTAAGTATCACAAGGCACCAACATAGTTCAGGCTTTAATTTCCCAGATGCTAATATCTCAAGATCTAGTACAGTCAGCAAAGCAAGTTCTGTTCCTTTTCATCACTTCAGTTCTTACTACCAGCAAACTGCCATTTCCCTTTGTCAGCACAAATATTAGGGACACAACTGCTCTGAACACTAATCTCAGCAAGTTAGTATATCATTTTTCAATTATATCCACTCACAAAGTCAGTCCAGAAACAGTTTAAGAATAAAAAAAAAAAAGAGCCAGTCTCACAAAGGAATGGAGGCAGCAGGTATGCTTCAGAAAGGACACCTTACGGGTTCTTCCTTCCAGTTATACCTGTTTAGCGACATACCCAGACATTTCAGTATTAAGTTTCTCTAATATATTCAGCTACTATGACAAACAAACATCCCAGAAAGGCAACAGAATAAAGGAAGTACACAAGTGACATTTGCAAGGTTTTTCTCCTAAGTGTTGAGGTCCTTAGTTTACTTAAAATGAAATGGTATTGCTATATTCAGCAGCAGCTTCCAGATTTTTCAGCTTTTCCTCTAGCTTTCCTATACACAAGAAATGAGCTAGAAGAGTTATGAATTTACTATTTTAAGACCACAGACATTATAGATGTTATTTTAAGGGTAGTATTTTTACCAAGTTACAGTTAAGTTTTAGTTCTAGCAAAGTTTCTGGTATTAACACATCTTTACTTTCTAGCCATTATTAACAATCTAATACAAATCTGAGTTAAAAAAAAACACCACTGTGCTTTCACTGTAAGAATATCTCATTTAAGACATTCTTGTTCTGCTTTAAGTCCAGAAGAGCTGAGCCACTTTTGTGGGACTTGTGCTTAATATATTTCCATCTCTAGTTGGTCTAGGCTTCACACTGTATTGTATCCCAAGCAAAATCAATATGTACTAACAACAGGAGAAAATCCTCCCCCCAGTTGATAAATTCAGCGTTGAAATGCTAATCCACATTTTAAGGCAACCCTAGCTCATTTTCTGGTGCAGCTCACTACAGGAACTTAAATTAGAACTAGCTAGAAATACACTAACAAAAAATAAGTCTAGGACTCCTTGTAAATAACTACAAACCTTTTCCGCAAGAGCTGTGTAACATTCTGGCATCACAGAGCATTATCACAGTTTAGAGCCCCCCCACAACACAACTTTAAAAATAAGTGTAATGAACAATTGAACTGACATATTGCATCTAATACCTGTTCTCTCTTCCAGCTTTTATTAGCTGATGAACTGGCAAAATGCATTTCTTTCTTCTTTCCCCTTCCTAATCTTTGGAGTGGTCATAGCTGTGACAGACTTTGTGCAGCATCTCCCCTGCTGCTTCTGAGTTGACTTTAACAGAACAAGTCCATAGATGGTCCTGGAATCTGAGGCAACTTAGGACAGATGCAGTCTCTCTTACAGCTTAGTCACAAGAATGGTAAAGTAGCAAGCCTTTGAGCTAGAACTTTGTTTTTAATACTAGAAACTAAATCCCTGCTGAAGTCGGCGGGGCATGGGAAGAGACAGACTAAGCTATGTAGTTGACAAGATATGCATGAACTGCATGTGCCCATTTATTTACCTTCTGGTCTGAGCAATGTCTTCTCTGATGCATTTGAGCTGCTGTTTGGAAGTACTGTTCATCCATTTTCAGTAGGAAAGAAACAGCAACTCTTAACCTTTTCATAGGGAAGTAAGAGTCTTATATGCCTATTTTTAATTGGTGTAAAATTTAAGAGAATTCTTTTTCCCTTTTCTGTGATATTCTCTAGAATCACTTCATTGGGATGGGTTGATAAAAGTCATAATAAGCCTTGAAACACATTAACATATCCCTCCCTTCTCTTAAGTGTTCGCAGGCAGACCACCAACCGGCCCCCGCCAGCTGGAGGAAGGCCTAAACCACAGCCAAAACCCAAGCCTCAGGTACCACAGTGCAGGGCACTGTATGCATATGATGCTCAGGACACAGATGAACTCAGCTTTAATGCCAATGACGTGATTGATATAATCAAAGAAGGTACGTAAACATATAAGAGCTTTTGTTACTGAAGTACTGATCTTGAAGGTACACTGTCATAAGCAGTTAAGACATGACTTTTGGAGCTACCCCCGTTACCTTCCCTGATAAGGCTTGCAAATTTCTAAAATAGCTCAGAGAGCATAGACATCCACAACAGTCAAACCTATGCACTTTAAAACATGTCAGAAAGTAAACACTTGAAAACCATGCACATTATTTGCTACTGTAGATCACAGGTTCTGGCTGAAAGTTAGCCTAAACCACAAGAACCAAAAAGTAATAAAGCAGCTCCAACTCTTTGATGTCTCCCAAAGCAGCCTGCTAACCTCAATTTGCTAAGAGATCAGCAGATTCAGTTCTCCAAATCATTTATCATCAGTCCTTCATGAGAAGGCTGTCAGCAAGTAGAACAATTTTGTAAGCCTGCCTCTGAAAGTATAAAAAAAGGTTTACAAAACCTCAGTCCTTCATTTGCTTTCTTTATCACAGATCCTTCTGGTTGGTGGACAGGAAGACTACGAGGGAAACAAGGTCTGTTTCCTAACAATTATGTCACCAAGATATAAAAGACTGTTAAGACAAGAAAACAGCATGAAGTTAACAGCATGAAGTTACCAGTGGTTGAAGATGTTTTCCCTTACCTTCAGGACACTGTTCTCCTGAGATCTGTCATTCTCAGCATTTTTCACCAGTGAAGTTGTATACAAGGAGGAAGAAACTTATCCACAGCACAGACTTTGATCTTTGTCTCAGAAACATACAGCAATGGACATCCTGACAAGTTATTTATTATATTTAAAACCTGGTTAACACCTAGTAAGCAAAGAATACTCAAACCTACCATCATCCTGAAACATCCTGAAACAAGAAAGGTGCTTTGTAGCCTGGGACTGGGGACTTTGAAATGGGTGTATTTAATAAGTGCCTTTAGTTGAATATCGGTCATCTTTTTAATTATCTGACAAAGATAATGTTAAATGCACATTCCCTCTAATGCAGATCATTCTGGGGAACATGTTAAGTATGCTGCTACATGTTTTAAAGATTTAGGGTCATTTGGGATATTACCATCTAAAAACCTACTGCAATGGAATATTTTAGTTCTGTACAGAGGTGTAATGGAATAGTTTGCATTTGCTAATGTGTTTAGGGACTCCAACAGGCACTACAAAAAGTTTAAACAAAACTACGTAGTACTGTATGCTAAACAATGTTGCCTTCAAGATTTATATTAGAATATGGCTGGCCCATGTTGGATTTAATGCTCTACCTATTATAAGAAGTGTCTTTATGCAGAGCTGTACATTTATAGAAACAAATCCTATACTGTATATAAAAACTGAATACGGTAGAAACATGTATGAATGTATGATGTAGTATTCCACTGTTCTTATCGTAAAGTAGTTCTACTAGAATTTTTATGCCAGGTACTTACAGATATGCACTACTCCTTTTAAATGGTAAAAGCAAAAAAGCATTACTGCTTAAGCCTAATTGCCGCCCACACCATTCTGAGTGGCTGTTGCTTGCCATACAGTTATCAGCATTCATTGCTTTGCCTTCTGAACCTCCAAAAAATAAAACAAGAAGCAGTTAGCTGAACAGGTCTGTTCACTGTGCAGTTTGTTTTCTGATATTATACATACTAACATTTCTTAAAAGCCACTTGTTTGATTTTACTATGCTGATTTTTAAAGAAAAAATTCCTCTCCTGTGCTGTCAGATTGTTTTCACCACATCCAACTGAAGTAACTATGCACTACTTTTTTTTGTCAGAAAAACGCAACTTCTTATAAAAACTGCATATATTGATTATAACTGCTCTTAAGATAAGAGGGATAGGATTCAAGACTTCGGGCTAAGCCACTGCCTAGGCTTAATTTAGGCACACTTAAACTCCATCTCCATTAAGAGATGATGGATTGCAGAATACATTTCTTCATATCTGGACTAGAAGCTAGAAATCAGGGCCTTGGTCCAGGAGAGAATCACGTACACATGAGGGATCAAGCGCTTCTTTTTTTCTTAAAGAAAAACAAAACAAAAAAAAACAAAAAAAAAAAAACACTATTTGCAGTAAGTGCTCGGCTTCACTTATCTTATCCTATCGGAGAGAAGTCTCCTGCTGTGAGAGGGAGGGCATTGAGGCCTAGGCCGTTCTGTAGTACTGTGGTCTTGCCTTCCGTATCAGAGCCAGCACACTTATACAGAGGAGACACAGAGAGGGGAGGTAATGACTTCAGCATAATTTACAGAATACCTAACAGTTCGCAATTTATCATTATGTACATAGTACTAAGTTAATAAATAGGCATAAATGAATTGAGGCAGTAGAGTTGCAATACTTACATGCTTGTATTCCCTTGAGCATACAAATAACCTATGTTTATTAGAAAAAAGACAAAGGAAATCAAAATTTTAAGTGATAAGGAACAATCTAATTATGGTGTTTGATTGTATTCTCTCAGGTATAGAGGTTTGCTGAAAAAATAAAAAAGGGGGAAAAACAGGCAATGAAAAGCTAGTGGTTTTTTTTTTTGGTCTAAGTAGAGCAGTTTTTAAGAGGTGAGCTGGTATAAAGGTCTGATCCCTGTAGTTCTACACCTACAGCCATTGCACACAGTAGTTAGGTATCACATGGGACAGAGTTTCCTGTCTCGCCCTCTGTTTAGGCATACAAAGATAGGCAACACATTTTCTTACCTTCACTCAATTACCTAAACACAAAGCCTTACAAGGCTGTATCTGTTACAGCCTACTACTTTCCCCAGCTTGAAGTCGACAAACTACAAAAAAAAAAAAAGTTCTCAAATACTTCTTTAGCACAAGGCACTGAAATAAACTACATATTTACTATCCGTTAATGTACACCAAGGAAAGAGGAATTGCCTGTCTATTCTTTTAAGAGTGAGAACAAATCACTAAATATAACCAACTATGAAGCCAGAAGATTGTCATTGGAAACAACCACAGAAAATAATCACCCATGTCTAACCGCAAACTGTATCAATCATCTACTTTGTCAAATGTCCTGCTTGGGCATCAAATTGCAGGCATGTCTAGATATTGCCTTAAAGATTCACAGTTGCAATTTTTTTTTTTTTTTTTTTAAAAAGAGAGAAGCTTTATTTCTAAGCATACAGTTGTATTACAAAGCAAGTTTAAAATTTCACCTTCAGAGTGAGTCTGAAATGTTTGCGGTAGGCTGGAATGCTATTTACAAAGAACAGTAGTTTTGCCTCAATAGGCAAATAAGGACAAAGTGCATATATCATCAGATACATCTGCCTAGGGTTATCATAAGAGTGATGAAGCTAGGTCCTTGATCGTCTTGCAGTTCAGTTGAGGGATTGTGCTGATCCTGAGGAGTTTGCTACTCGCATACTTGTTCTTTATAGCCTGCAGAGGCAGAGGAATAACATTACAGAAGATCCCCATCCACACACACACACTACTTAAAATTCAGACAGATAATTTTTGGTCAATTAGCCTGTTTTGAAGACAAACAATGTTAGAAGTGAACCAGCACACAGAACAGCAAAAGCACACTTCATCTAAAATGTTCTGGAGTTCGTACTGATGGAACATCCTTTCACAGGCTGGTCAAAATAGCATATGCTTTAAGGTAACATACAGAACATTTATCAAAGGAGTGACAATATGCAGCAAAGGTATTTCTAAAATATTAGAAGGTTTAAGTAGTTACTTACAGTGTATTTTGTTAAGTTCTCATTTACTTTCACCACATTCTTGGCCATGTGCTTCATAGTCATCACAAGACCATCTTCTGTATACCCGGTGTAGTACTGCTGCTTTGTACTCTGCAGCAGAACAGTAAGAACTTAAGATTTACAAACTGGGGATTCTGCTCACAGCACAATCACTTCAGGTAGCCAGTGCCCCAGGCTTCAGCTGCTAGCCTTGAGTGCTAGAAACTGTAGTACTGTCAGTTTAGAAGACCAATTCAGAATAATTTCTAGGGTGCAGTGTAAGTCTGGATGTATCAATGACAAGAATCATGCTTTTGTACTGCATGGAAGCCAAAAGAAACAACCCTTGCAAGAGTAACCAGTAGCTGAATTACAGTTTACTATTCATAGTCTGTGGTTTCTTTATTCTACCTGAGCTGCAACCACAGAATCAAGATCTACCTTTATTTACAGTGTGGCCTTCTGTAACTCAACATGGAAAAATCCCATCATACCATAGTGTTCATATAGAATAAGAGTAAATTTTGTTTTTAATGGTATATTTCATATTCTACCTTCAGCTCTGCATCAGCCTGTCCTACAGTCATTCAATCCCCAGCATTATTACTGACCTAACCACAATTCTATCAGTTGACTGGAAGAAAAAAAAAAAATCATGTTTGATTAAAAATACTTACCCATTTATTATGCCCCAGGATCTTTTGGGACAAGCATAATGCAGCTGCTGCTATCTCTGAAGGATGATGATGCACCATGTCATAGTCTATCAACGTCAATTCCATTAGGTATTTTGCTAGAGTATGTTGCTCAGCATCAGCCTACCAGATTGAGAGTTTGTTAATCCAAAAAGTTTCACTTGACCTTATCAAGATACTCCAATGTTGCTTATTCTGTTCATTAACTTACAAATAACTTGGCAAAACAAGAATAGTCAACAATATCTTTGTTAAGGTCTAGGGATCATATTAATTTGCAATTACCTCAAAATTCCAAACCAGTCCAGTCTAGCAGCCATTTGGAATTTAGTCACAGTCAAGTAAGATTTTAACAGGAAACAGCAGCATCAGGCACTGCTGTGCAAGTGCTCCTTCTATGATACACTATGTGGTGGGGGAAAGTACAAAATATGTTCAATAGATCTTTATTAAGGAATGAGCCGACTTCAAGAATTACCTTGTGGTCTGTTAAAGTGAATGAAGCCCACTCCAAGCGGGGACAATTTACTTAAGTATAAGAGCCTCCTATAATAGTGAAGAGGTGGCAGAATGCTGAGCTCAAAGAGAAAGCTTACTTTTTGATTCTTAAGATAATACATTTGCATCCAAAAATCATGAAGAACTAAGACATTGCTCCCTTTTTATGAGGAACACCCTGGTTACCAGACAAAAGGCTACTCTGAAAGCTAGGGTTCTGCTCTAGGTATGTTCATTTTACTGTGACAGTAAAATCACTGCAATTAAGACTGAACACAGGCCCCAGTAAATACAAACATGAAACCACTACTGACCGCCACAGTGCGAGGTCATATTACTCCACCTGGAGTTTCATTATTGAACATTTCTTGATTCAGAGTGTAAGCTCAAAGCAAGCAAGATGGGAATGTACAAAGCAATACTGATCACCTCTACACAATCTTGATCACCAGGAGTGTTCTTATCAGTGTATATAAATACCTGAAGGGAAGGTGCAATGAGGATGGAGCCAGGGTCTTTTCAGCAGTGCCAAGCGCCAGGACAAGAGGCAATGGGCACAAACTGGAACACAAGAGGTTCCATCTGAACAGCAGGAAGCACTTCTTCACAGCGTGGGTGAAGGAACTGGAGCATGTTGCCCAAAGGTTATGAAGTCTCCCTCCCTGGAGATCTTCAAAAGCTGCCTGGCCATGGTCCTGGGCAAACAGCACTAAGTGTCCCTGCTTGAGCAGCAGGGTTGGACTGAATGACCTCCAGAGCTCCCTTCCAACCTCAACCATTCTGTGATACAAGAACAGGAAGGTTCTAAATAATAAGAACAAATACCCACCTCCCCAGCTTTTGATGCTCTTCTTAAGAAGTGAAGTGGAAGAGGCCGCCCCAAATCAAAGTTCAACTCTTTCAGAATCATGATCTCCATTTCTCTAACTTCAGCACCAGTGTAGGCATTGTCAGTAATATAAACAAAGTCTGCTACATCAGGAGAGAACATCTCTTCATATTTTGAAGCTAGAAGCAGCGCTGTTACACCCACCAGCTGAAGTCTCTTACGAGGTACTGGGTGACTCTGCAATACAGGAATTCGAAAAGTAGGCCCCAAAATATCAAACTCTAGACAAGCAGATTCTAATTCATCAGTTTAAAATGCCAGTGTTTATTCTTAAAAATATAACTGAGATTTTCTACTTTTGATTCAGAAGTCTCCCCATAATGATAAGCTCAGAGAATCACAGCTTTAGAGTTAAGATGCTGTGTTAACAGAACTCTTACACAAAGAGCAGTAGACTTCTTAGGATAAATCAAACTCCTTTAAAAGGATAGTCATTGAACAAATCACCTAATCCAAACTTGAGTTGATAAACATTGTAGAGACTTACTTGTAAGAAGCGGTCCATAACTGCAACACACATGTACAGTGTTTCCTGCAGCAGCTGGAATCTTGAGTGGACCTGGACAAGCCAGTCAACTAAAATTGCACGCATACGCCCATTGATTGTCTTCCCATCAAGGTAGTGTGGGCGCACTGACTGCTGCAGCTGTTGGACAAAGAGCTGCATGAGCAACAAGATTAACACTAGACTGCAGCAGCACAAATGCAGTATGCCATACCTCAAGCTGTCTCAGATACAGATAGATATCTTTTACATAGTCACTACATAGCTGCGGATTCCCCCAGTCCTCAGCATCGATGTCTTCTACATTGTTGAGCAGCACATCAGAGAAGGCTTGGCACAAATCCTCTTCTTGCATAGACACATCCATAGGGGCAGGAGATAGAACCTAAGGAACAGATAGCAGTGCTTACATATATACAAAGTGGCAACATTACTTTATCCCCACATTTTTCTAGTTACTAATGTAACAACTTCTTAAAAATAAAAGTTGAAACATAGCTTGCACTTCAGTGTGGCAAACTTTCACCAAGATGCCAGCCAGATAGAATCAGTAGACCACCTAGTAATTGCCCACTAAAAGAGAAACTTTTAGGCATTACCCAGTACTTCAACAACTAATTCTGCCACTTTAATATTAGCCTTTAAGCACAACATGTATTAAACCAAAATTTCAGTACAAAGGATTTACTTTTTCAGCATGGAAATAGGATACATCTACAAATAAAATTTGATGTTAGCACTCTGATTTACAGATCTGAGACTAAGCAGCAGATCAGTATCACCACTTCCTACCTTTGGAACACTAGTTTCTTTGAACACTTGATTCACAGCAGCTGGAGGTTTAGGTAGTACAATTGTGTTTGTCATCTTGCCAGGTCCTTTCGTAGGCTTTATGGATGCTTTGAAGCAGTCTGTTTTCTGTAGTGAAAACAATGACTATTAGTATAAAGCTAGTTATCCATCTTTTCCACTTCAAATGTTTCCTTTCAAATGTTATTTTACCTTAGTTATACGTGTTCCTCTTGTTGTAACTTTGTTTCCTATTTCTTCCAAAGCAGCCCTTTTGCCAGTCACATGAGTTTTGGCTTTACTATTAAGTTCAGTCACAGCATTCTCCACTCCTCTAGTGACCTAAAAGAATAGAATTGTAGTTTAACAGTCAGAGGCCAACTTTATTTAATTTTCAGATGCTTAACTGCATTTATAGCACTTCCAACACCGTACTGGTATACCTCTATGCACACTATCCATTACTTAATGTAGTAGTTTTTATTTCCTACACATTCACACAGGCTCAAGGAAGAAGTCTCAACCACACAGATCACAGAGAGTACTATGAAATTGTGTTGCAAGATTAGAACAACACGCCCCATATCATTCTTCCTCACCTTTTAACTCCGAGTGCTTACCCCCTGCCTAGCTGTTTATTGTATTTACTCACTTGGTAACTAGAGCAGTAATTCCATGAAAATGAACAAGGCACTTTCTTTTTGTTACATGCCACCTAACAAAAACTGTTATCTTGCATACATAGAGGTAAACGTCCTTTGCTTTCCATAGGAAAACCAAACAAACAAACTACTTTTCAAGAGTTGCTAGTGGGCTTTTACACCATTGCAGAATTAGTCTAGGAAAAGAAGGTTCTTGTTCTTTCCGATTTTTTTCTTCCGGCACCTTCCCGTTAGTAGCTCGCATTTTCTCCCTCCCTTCCCCACACCTGCCCCTCGTTAGGGGTGGGAGGAGCTAACGGTGGGAGGCACGGCGAGTTCCAGGTGGCCAAGGCCAGGTGCAAGCTGCGAGAAGCGCCCAGCTCCACCCCCCCCCAGCTTCCTTTAAAGACGCGGCTCGGCTGCAGCCTCCCCCCANNNNTCCCCCACCGCAGCACCAGCTCGCGCCCGCGGCCGGGGACCAGCCCCCCCTCAGCCGGGCCACCTCCCCCTCCCCGCCCCAACACCGCTCGCGGCCTACGCGTTTAGCCGGCTGCAGGGAGCTCGCTCAGCCCCCCAGCCGGGCCGGGCCGCCTCCCGCACAAGCGGCACTCACAGCTGCGCGGCGCGGTAACGCCATGGGCACGGAAAGCAGAAAAGGCCGCGGCCGTCCACGCCACTCCTCAAGGACCCGCTCCCGCCGCGAGCCA
>VXAA01003910.1:666539-686224 GCA_013399115.1 Anseranas semipalmata | reverse complement strand
GCAACGGCCGCAACGGTGCCTGCGCGAGGCCCCCGGCCCCGGGCCACCCGCGGCACGCGCCCTGCCCCGGGGGCAGCAGCGGCCGCTTCCTCGTCAAAGAAAGGCCCCGAAACATGCAACGGTTTTACTGCAGCTCGCTACGGCAAGCGCCGTGGTGCAGCTCCTGCACTGCCTACCTGACAAGGAGCGAGAAAACCCCACTGACACCTTCACAGTGCTCAACTGCTACTGCCCATTCCCTACCGCCCCTTCCCCATTCCAACACAGTCCTGTGCTAGTTTTTGTCTGTTTGATATATAAATCTTACTTTGGAATAAAATCGTTAAATATTTGCATTTCCTGTTTACTAAGGATGGTCTCAAGTTTCACTGAACTGGTATTTTTGTAACATATCAGTACTGACGATCCAGGAAAAGCCTCCAAATCTCTACACTTGGAGCCTTTACACGCTGAAGACTCAACTTTACTGGCACAATTCAGTCGAATTGCAAAGAGCAAAAAAAAATTTTTTTTTTTTTTTTAGGATGCAGAATGTTCAGTTTTCTTAAATAGATGTTGTACCATGATCCTGAGATTCAGGAATTTTGATACTACAGTAGTCACCTAAAACAAGACAGAAGAGTCTAATTACAATTGCTTTGCAATCTCCCCAAATTGATTGGCTTTATCTCTTTACTCACATGCACAAGTCAGCATTTTGATAGCCTCCATAAGATCAGTTTTCCTGAATTCCTAAAGTCCAGATAAATGACATACTGTTTAATAACACATTTAACTGTAGCTAAGCGGTGATCCTTCGCTGAGAGAATTTTTCTTTGACAGTGCCTGCAAGAATATATGTATGCAAAAGAATTTTTACAGATTAAGACTCTAAAGGCCAAGTAAGGAAGGCAAAACGAAAAAAAGAAACTTGCGTAACAAACAGATCTTGAATGATACCAGTCTAACATTTTATTTATTGCATACAAAAGGATTTCTTTTGACAATGGAACTTTATATGAAAAGTAATTTGATGCATACTGTTGAGAATCTTATCTTCAAAGTCAAAGATGCTGCAGAAAACTTAAGGCAATGCATCTAAGCATGTAAAGCACAGTAAGTGGTGGAAATTTTCAAATTCAAAAAGCCTATTTGTTTTCCTTCCCTTAACTTATGGTTAAGTCACAACTTTCTGGAATAGAAATAGGCTGCAGCTTTATTAGCCCCTGCAATAGCATATAAAATCAGATCACTGTGATTCCTCGCAAATACTTAAGTGTTCAACATCACATTACAATGTTATGCATACATTTAAAAGCAAGACAATATCAGTAGCAGTTATAAAACAAGTCAACGCATGGGTCACTAAAATACCTCTAGTACCAAGCACCCAGACCAGGTGCATAAAAGAATCCATTAAAAAAATCCCCCAAACCTGTGCTTCTTTGTCTTTTAAGGAAGCCAAAAGATTCCATCGCACACCCAGGGTCTCAAGTATTTCACAGGCCCTGATTTTTTTTCCCCCCATGTCTCTCAAGTACCTTCTTAGGAACTTTTAAAAAGTGATTATTGTCAAACTTCAAGCATCAGTGGTCAACTAACTTCCCTCCATTTCAATAGCCACTGAAGAATAGGAAGTGTCTGCTGTTTAATCCTTCCAGCCATTTTAATCCATGTTTACCAATGCAGCTCCAATTTCACACTCACTTTCAGTTACCTACAGCCATAATGTTCAAGAAGCTTTAGCATAAAACCACGCCAGGTTTTGAAGCAATCAAATCATGTGTTGCCTCTCTCCCATATCCTCCATCGTAGAAACAAACTGGTTTTAAGTTCAGTTTTAGCAAAGCAATTAAGCTTGAGAATGTTCATTTATCACACATGCCAGAATAAAATTTCTCCCCACTTAATGTCTCAGTGCCAGAGGTGCTAAATTCGTTGCCAGCAATAGACACTGCATTGGGAAATGCTACTCCTAACAGATTAGAGAAAAAAAAAAAGGAAGCAGCTTTAACCAGACAAAAAACAGGCATCAAATCAATAAGGTAATATTTATAAATGGATCACTTTTTTAGTGTAAACATAACATTTTGTTTTCTAGGTTTACTGTAAACTGTTTTACACTTAATCTGATTATGAAAGACAGAGACAAGAGAAACTGAAGGTATTTATTATTCAATCCACTTACAAAGCAGGTAGCTTAATGCAAGCTTATTGACATGTTCATACATGATCCCCTAAGAACATCTTTTCCAATGTGACAGTAATACTGTCTCAATGTTTTTGCAATTTTCAGCAACTGTTGAGCACATTTAAATAAACTATAATCTATTCTATGTGAAAGAATGTTGATGAGCAACTTGAGACCTGATGTGGATTAAAACCTCCTCCAAAGGAGGAATGTTAGTACATTATAACTTAATTCTATATACTATATTATGCAGCAAATCTTAACTATAGAAAATATTTCAATCAGTGATGGACTGTTGGTAATTTATAGAGGGAATCTATGATCAAGGCAAAACTAGGTAACCACATAATTTGTGTCTCAGTTTCTACAGAAATTTACAGGCTTTCAATTTACTAATGAAAAATAAAACAAGAGACAGCTGAATTTAACTAATTTTATTAACTTTAAAACTAATAAAAATCCCAAGACAAGCCTGGAACCTTTAGAAGCTCTATGAATTCATGTATATCTGTCAAAAAAAAAAAAAAAAGGCAGCTCTAAGTCCTGATTGAATGGTTTTATATTAAAAACTCAATGTGCGCAGATACTTCAACTTAAGTTATCAGAAGACCAAACAAAGATTCTAAGCTATTTTTCCACTTCCTTAATAATTCTTTCAATTTGCAAGTATCTACAATCCAGCTAACTGAAATCAACATTTAGTGTTCACTAGAGCTGTTTCACAGCAGCAAATATTAAGTTAGGGATTCAAATTTCTAGACATAGGAAGAAAATGATAAATACAATCTGAACAGCAGTCTAAATGTTTAATATTGACATTCAAATATATCTGCATTGTGCTGAAATTTTCAAACAAACACAAAAATCTGATCAGACAAAAACTCTGGTGATGAGTATGCTATATGTATCAGTCAAACTGAATATAGTTCATATCCTGTTCCCACTATTAAGGATGTTATTTGACTCAGAACTGATATTGTAAATATACAGCAGCCATTTTTTCCTAATTAAGGAATGTCTCAATACATAATATTATCCTCTTCTAGATGATCTTTATACATTAAACTAAAATATATGATCGATTAAATTAAGGAATCCGAGGTTAGTAATGAGTGAAATCATACTTTCAAAGCTCGATACTATGTAAAACAAACCAAAAAAAGAGACCACACAGTTCTACTTACTAAAGCAGCTAATCTTGCCTGCAAGTTTGGGGTCACAAAGCCCATAATATGTGCAAACAAATGCAATACAAGGAACCATGCAAAAATACAGTAATGAATTAAAAGAAAAAATGTAAAACCTAAAAAAACAAAGTCTTATAAATACACTGAAACTCAACTGTTTTCTACATGAACTGTAGGTCTAGCATTAGTTGTACCATATAGCAGAGCCAGCACTCTAGGTTCAATGCTTCCAAATCTGCGCAGGTAAGTCATGCCATCTTTGGTTGACTGCAGTACCAGGAAGGATGAGAGGGAGCGAGAAGGAAGGTAAGAGTTCTGGAAAATGGTGTCAACTTTCACTAGGCAGTTGAGCCTCAATGTCCACTCTGCAAATGGGGCACTTCTTGTTAGTAATCAACCACTGATCTACACATACTTGGTGGAAAAGGTGCATACATGGAAGTCGCCTGTCATCAAAACAGAAAAAATGCATTAGTGTTAATAAAGCATTTTCAAATCAACATAGCCATTGGAAAACTGGTAATGTGGATCTTGCTATTGAGGTGTCTTATTCTTTTTGTATGTGTATGTTTTTCCACAAGCTTCACTAGCCTTTCCAGTTGACTTGTGTTTTGTCTAGTTCTAAGAGATGGGCAATGAAGTCAAGTATCAGGTAGCTTCTGCTGTGTTACAACATTTTAAACCTGTTACAGCTTAAGTAGCATTATTACTCCAGGAAAGTTAAAATTGACAATCTGGAATTCACCTGATTACCTCCTTACCCAAGATAAAAAAGCAGACAGCACAGTATGACTTGAATGAAGTACTATCTTCCATGCTCTAACATTTTTTTTTAAAATGGTATCAGCTTGGGCTTGTGTTAAAAGATAGACAGTCAACTTATGAAAGACCATAAGGAGAGACCCTACATTCTACCCAAAGACAACACAGACTGAACAATGAGTGCTTCCAATTAAAACTTGTTTTAAACATTATCTGTCATTGTAACCAATGTATAGTTGTAATAATTAAACTAGGGAGTGTTACAAAGAGTCGCGTACCATATCCAAGTATGGTCTCAAATCCAGAATATTAGCACTATATTATGTTATTTAATGGTACTATTTACCTGACATCTTCACCTTCCTCTAATATAGACAAGCAGATGGTACACTTTTCCTCTGTGTCTTCTTCTGTTCCTTCCTCCCCATCTTGTTTGCAGTGCAGTTTCCTCTGTGAGAACCAATCAGTTGTTACCTTATTAGTAGAGATGACATTATTGACAAACTGAGTAAAATCTGTTTTCAAAGAAGTGTATGTTGAACATGTATTAAAAACATTTCATAAGTTATTTCACATTTTAAGTATTATTTATTCAAATGCATTTGAACCAAACTGAATGAAGAACTAGCATTCGGAGCAAACTCACAGGATATTTCAGCTTTAACTCTTGTGACTGGACTGTTAATACAGTAACAATCAGTTCCTTCATTTGTTGCCAGTGTGCAAGTATCTTCATTCACAAGGAGGGAAAAAATACCCTTTCAAACATAGCATCTGAAAGTCACTATTTATCAAGTGTGAAAGAACACTATATAAATGTGGATGGGATTCTGTATTATGGTATAATAAACTCTGACTGAGAGACAATGTAAGTTGTGAAAATTCTGTACCAGACTCAAAACTTGACAGTCTTCCGAATGTAATCACAGTGAAGGTTAAAATTACATATATCAAGCTGGTAAATGTCACAAACAGTTTATTACAACTCAACTTAAAATAAAGCCTTACTGTACTTGATGAGTTATCACTGAAGCCTGTTGACAATTGAGTCATTACCAATAGCTATTTCATTGCTCACAAGGCTATTCATAACTGCTGGACAAGTTATTAAGTAATGTGCCTGAAGATGGCATCTGAATGCCACTACTGGGATGCAGGAAGAAACAAAAGTTGAACCCACATTTTCTTTTCTTACCCAAACAGAGGCATTTAGGAGAGAATGCACATTTCCACTCTTAAGTACTCAATTATTCTGAATACTGAAGAAGCCACCTTGAAAACTTCAGTTGTCCTATTCTCCTCCCCCATCTACACTTACCACGCTTATTTCCCTGTCCCCCTCATTGCTTAAGGTATTCTACCAAATGCAGTTTTCAAGGCAAAATGCACAGTTCAAAAGCACAGCAAAGTTATCAGCTGACAACTGACAGAAAATTATACTGACTGTCCTGAAGAAGTAGTACAAGATGAAATGGAAGTCTAGGGAAGGGGGGTCAATATTGCTCCCTCTGCAGAGCTTACTCTCCATAGTGGGTTTAAGATGCTAATGAAAAATATGGGACTCAGACCTTTCAAGCATCCCAAACAAAACAGTATGTATGAATTCAGCTATGAATCTTGCAGAAGTTACATATTTAAACTTCTTGGCCCATTAAGCTAAAAAGGCATAGCTTGTTTTCCCTTTATCTGACAAAGAAATTTTCCTGTTTCTAGTTTTCAGTTTCTGAAGACCAGGAATAGTTTTCATCACCCTTATCTTAAGGTGGTATCTGTATGTGCAAGCACTAACTACAGAAAACAACAATAAAAAGCAACCTATGCTTTGGCCTGTTTCCATTTCAGAAACATGGTATTAATACCAAAACAGTATTTTTCACATTACAGCAGATATTTATTTTGGAACCACTATTTTTTATTTTCCTTGTGAAGGAAATGGCATTGTAAGCTTTGCTTACAATCCTTGAAATTGTAAGACACAGAAAACATGCACTCTTTGAAGTCAACACTTCTGCAGATTTCAACTAAATATAAATACTACTCCATTTTAGAGAAAATATTATAGACAGCCCCCGATTTAAAAAATCCTTACCTTTTTGTATTTATGGGGATATGTGCATCTTTCTATAGTTCCCTGTGTTGCTCCACGATTTACATTGCCTAATCGTTCCTCCAAGTGAATCAGCTCCTAAAAAAATTATCAAGGAATAAACGGTGTAAGAACTGGTATTTTGACTACCTTAAATAAATTTTATTTGAATAATTTTATTCTAACCCATTTGCAGAATGACAGGCAACTCTTAATTCCACAGTTATTCAAATACGAGCAAAACAAAAAAGGGTAAGTTGTGTAGGAGAAATGATGGGTTTCGGCAAAAAAAGAAAAACAAACAAAAACCCTACACACAACACTGTCTGGTATTTTAAGTTACAGGGAAACACTATCTTAAAAGTGAAAGAATCAAAAAGTATTTGTCAGCTAGAAACGTTTATCAGTGTGTTTACACATACTTTTGTGTCCAGTGAGGAAAAAGCAATTAAAACGCACCAGGAAAGTATTTGCTTTCTAACACTAGTTTAGGCTTAGAAGGGGAGGGGAAAAAATAAATAAATAAATAAAGAGTTGCTTAAGATGAAATACAACTGATTTCTTTTTCTCCAGCAATGAGTTTTCTAGAAGCATGAGATGTCACTGAAGATGTTTTCAGTAGACTAGGTCATTAACTCTCTGCATCTGATACTTTTTTTTTTTTTTTTTAAACAGTTTCAACTCCTGCACTACATAACAAACAGGACAGCACTGTCAAAGCTGCTAAGTTTCACCCTCACTAGGAGGATCCTGGCAAAGTTATTCAGAGGCACCAGTACTTTTTACCAAGATATCATGTGAATACTACATCCTACTTAGAGGGGTGGGGAAGAAGAAGACCAAGATGTACTGTCAGTTAATAACCACCTAAACCTATGTTGTCCAGGGCACCTTTTGTTGACCAATTTTTCAAGATGCTTTCAGCATCCATTCCCAGTCCATGATAGTGAGGTCATTCTATGAATTAAGGGTGTTTTCTTTACAATTATTTTACATCTACATATAGAACTAGCTCTACCATACACCCTCCCCGTATTCCCTCATGACACATTTTGGCATATATCTAGTTTTATTCTATTACAAACCTCAAAATTGCCCCTGAAAGGGCCTCTGAATGATGTTCCATCCAATCCCGATGAAATGTAACGGATGTGAGGGTAGCCCGCCATGTCTGGTACCTATTCAAACAGCAGATGTTAAGTTAAACCTATTCAGAACAGTTCCAGAATTTTACTGTTCACTTTGTAAAGTTTAAGATCCTTTTGCTTTTATTGAATCACTTATTTATACTCCTCAGCTTGAGCATACAATTACGACTGACAGCATAACACCACTCTGAGCTCTCTGAATATAACCAGAAACAAAACAGAAGTGAGACTAGATCCTCTATTATAAACTCTCCGTATATACATTACGTATTTCTTGGTGTCACTTGCCAACTCTCAAAATCTCAACCTGCTTTGTATAAACACACCATAAATATCTACCTGTATTTGTAAACACACACCCTAAAACTATGCATGAAGTTACCAGAAAGACTCGCTATAGATTCTCAAATGTAAGTTTTTGATACCACAGAAGAAACGAGGCTAGTGTTCAGCCCGGAAAGAAAGCCAATCTCCTTACCTTACCCAAGACAACTGAACATCTTTAGACATGCTTCAAATTTAGAGGCAGAGAAAAAAAAATAGTAATGCTTGGAGCTTAAATAAATCTGATAATCTGAAGTCACAGGCATCTCTACATACACTCTATATTCAAGCACCCACTGACTTCCTTGCATATTAAGAGATACAAGCAGCGAACAAGTTACTGGTGTTCAGCGATACACCCTACAAGCACTTCAAACACCAGTGCTTTTCATACAGAAAAGTGGAAAGGTAGTTAAAACGCCAAGGATCACTTCCACAGCAGAGCTTCTTAGTTGCATTTTGGCCCCACAAGACAAGTGAATAATGGTACTGCCTTTTTGTCAGAAACATAACAGCAGCAATTTTGATAAAAAGGTGAAAAAAACTCATCAGCAGATTCAATTTACTTAAACATGTAGTGTGCACTGATATGAGGACTGTAAGAAGCAGTTCATTTGGAAATAACGTTATGTATTTCAGAAGTGCTGTCTTCCTTTCTGTACTATCAGCTAGTAATGCCCCTTCTGCTGTACGTCAGCTCAAAATTCATCTCATTAGTCTGTCAACAAATCAAACATCCCAGATATTATCCTTTAAGTCAGATACTTATGTGTGACTTACTTGATTTTCAGCAGACACTTCTAAGCTTAACATATATAAAGGTGTAAAACTGAATTAGTGAATGCATTGCAAGAAGCCATAGGTCTAGACAAAGTTACTCACATAACATTAACAGACCAATACACTACCTTTCCATATTTTTCAAATCCAGTCTGGTAGCTAAAAGCTGACATGGGTAGCAAAAAATTCTAAACAATAGAAGTTAGGGCAGAAGAAATGAAACCCAGAATACGACTACTGTAAGTTAAACAGTTTACATGGTGCTTGTTAAATAACAACCATGTAGTGCCGATACAAGCCACAAATACAGCCACAACACTAGGGTGTTTTTTTCTGTTTAAGACAAACCAGAATAATAATAAAAAAAAAAACTGAAGATTTTACTCTCAGAACATTTCCAGAATCCTAATATAGGAGGTGCCTCTCTTGTAAGCAATTTCAGTATCTCTTGGTGTGGCTTCTTTGAAGTAGTAATTAGAGTTGGAGATAGGAAACAAGTAAGACAGGATGAGTGATGCAGTCTAACTGCTTATTAAGATCTAAGTTGTCATGCAATCTGCAGACTGGATTTACAAAGATTCCATACTAATGCGTGAAGTTTAATGTGACTGCAAATACAGAATTTTTAATCACAAGATCTCAATATTCATCTGCATACCTAAACATTTCATGCAAGCGTAACATCTTTTGGTGTCACAGGTCTTATTGTTTGACAATATAAGCTGTGGATGTGACAAAGGAATCATCTCACATTGTGAGACTGCATTAAAAATACAATCAGTTGTAAAAACTACATTGTAAGAAATCTCTCTCAGATAACCAGTGATTTATGATCCATTCTCTATTTAAGAAGTAATTCTACTTTGTTTTCCATTTACAGAAAATGCATTTAAAGAACTAGCTCACTCATCCACACTATGCACATACTTGCTGTCTCCATTTTTTACTAAGCACAGACCTGTTCGGCATCATTTGCAAGTTTCTACTGTCTATTATTACATTGTAAATCAATTTCCTCCACTCAAAGGTAAGGAAATCCCTACCAAAACCTAATCCATATCTTGGGATTGCCATTCCTTCCTCATTTTCTCGATTCAAGAACAGTTTTATATATATAAATATATATATACACACACACACACTATATATATATATTTATATATATGCATGCATCATATACGCAGATACAGTATCATTACAGCAGCTGTCAAGTCACAGGTGTTTCAGATCACAGTGGAGTAGCACAATATGGCAATCTACTCTAACCCTAAGAACTGTGTAAACAAACCATAATTCCTTGGGGCAGAAGCTGAGACATAGTCTCAAATTACCTCTGCCTGTTAATCACTCTGAAGTCTCTAGTTAACACCACAAACATTTAAGGATAGCAAGTAGGATTTCATACATTAGATCGTCTCAGTGGGCTGAGAGATCTTGACTGAAAAAACTTCTACAAAGACATGAAACATACTTTATGTAGAGAAGCCTTTGTTTCCCTCACACGTGCAATAATGACCGTTCAAGTTGCCTCAAAGATCAGAGCTTACCTACTGGAGTGATATGTACCCAGTCATGTCTCCCAGCTAGAATGAATTCTGCTACTAGAAACTATTTAAGAAGCCTACTAAGCTTAATTTTAACACCACAAAACCAATTAAGAATTTCTCAGAGCACATACTGCAACAAACAACTGAATTTACACTTTTTTACAGAAAATTTTACCATTTTTTGTGGGTGGGACACAATACATTTTCACAATAATAAATGGGCCTTCACATTAACCTGATGGGGAACAGCATAGCACCTCTACACAGTTATCTGACATGTTACATAGAGGATCTTTTGTGGAATCTTCTGAAAGAGCAGCTTGCATTTCTGGCCAAGTAAAACACCGTATTTTGAAACAGCCATCTCTGTAAGAACAAAATAGCACTTTCACGCCTGCAGAATAAGAAGTCTGCTAACAGTTAAATTTTAACTAATTAATTACATTTATGCCTACAAGCTGGAGGAAAGATGTGCAAGAGAAAGAACAGTAATGCCCAACTAAGAATAGCTTAACTACTACCCATTTAACAGTTACCATCAAGCTTCAAATGCAAAGAAGAGATTTCTGCTCTCTTTAAACAGCTTCAGGAAAGTTAAGGACAAATGGAAATGCACTTTCAGCAAGTTTTGAAACTGAACATAAGAAGAAAGGAAAGACTTAAAGGTAATGCCAGTCTCTGTTAAGTGCTTGTATTTACTCTTTTGGATACAGTCTTAATAAAAGCTTTAAAGCAATACATTCTGAATCTGCAAAGTTCAGTACAATTTTGCCAAGAACTGTTTGTTTCCTGTAGAACAAGTATCATTTCTTTCTGGTTTTGCACTTTCTACTGACACGACACTTCCTACTACCAACAAAAATTTACAGCAACTCAAAAATTCAAGGTCAAGTCTGAACCATTTACAACACAAACATTCTGAAACAATTTAAAATAGCCTATAAGAAAGATGGTTTTCCTTGCTATCCTGCTTTCAACACCTTCTGTATTTCCAGGATTCTTCTGCCTTTTAGATGCCTCTATCAGCAAAGAGGTTTTTCCATTGTAGGGTACTATTTATCTTGCCCATCCTGACCTTCTATTCGATGGTTCACATTAAGGATGACATTCATACATTTTAAAACAAATTGTAACAGTATACTTATCTAGTTAACTGCTTGGATCCATGTCAATATCCAAAAAGCAAAGCTGATCAATTACTATCTTAATAACCCAAATTCAAACAAGGAAAAGTTGCAGTTTTCATAGAGAGACACTGTGGGAAGGAACAATTAATATATGCTGCATAGCTAAAGACCTAACTATCTGTGCCCAAGGGAAACACAAAATGAACACTCTTCAATAGCCTATATTCTATAAAAAAAACAGAAGAACATCACTTCATGTTTATATTGGGAAAAAAGTATCAGTTGTATTAAAAAGTTCCATTTTTCCTATTTGAAAAACACAGTTAAATCTGCTGCAGCTTATTAAGGCTATTTCAAACCTAACGTTCACCTTAAACTATGATAGCTACATCAAATTCCAGCCTTGACTGTTCAGATATATTACAGTAAGTTTGTTAGCTTTTTTGTGTGAAACAGTTATATATTTTAGATCTGTGATACCTGTAAGACTGCACTCAGTTAGAGGTGAAAATGAAAGGGGAGAGAAACAAGACTTCTAGTTTTAACCTTCTGTCCCACCCCCATTAAATGACAAAAAGGAACAAATCCGATTCATAAATACAATCCTTTCTTTAAAAGAGCAGATTTCAAATATGAAAGCACTGATTTTTTTTTTAAATGTCATAGTAACAAATTCATATTCAGACTAAGGTATCATTTCAAAACTAAACTTAGTTATAATTTGTCAGTGAATGTCTATAGGCTTTTGAAATTTTATAGCAAATAACACATTATTCTCCATTTTCTAATCCCTTCTTATTTTATTTGAAGCTAAAAAATGTTAGAAATACATTTTAGAAAATCTTTGCAATTACAAAAAGTAACCTATTTTACAGCTAAACATAGCCTTTCTGTAAAATGTTTCTATGATTATCAGGCAGTGAGAACCCTTCTCTACTTAGGAGGACTGTTAATTACAAAACCTGATGTGTATCTATGCTTCTTGTTCTGCCTGGCATCACATATTATATCACTCACTACACCCAAAGCAAAGGATCCTATCTAAATAAGGACACTATTCTTCATGATTCAAGACTTGGTAGTGTTAGGTCATAGGTTGACCTAGGTGATCTTGGAGGTCTTTTCCAACCTAAACGATTCTGTGAAGACAAAACTATAGCCTTGGATATGATGAAAGAACAAAGTCTAAAAAGTGTCCAAGAAGAGAAGTTTGTAGGAAAGCTTGGAGCTACTTTAGAGAGAATGTTGTATGGGGCTAAATCCCTGTGGAAAGAGCAAAAAAGTCTTACTTGCTTTTACTTCTAGTCAGTGTAATGACTACTACTGAAGATCATTTTCAGTAAGTCCGACAGAGGACAGTCAAAGGCTCACAAGAGGCAGAAAAAACCGCACAACTGCTGAGAGGTTGAAAATCACGGGCTATTAAGGATTTTCAACATGATTAAGACTGTAATGCTTAGCCCTTACCAAGAATTATTTTCCAATATTGTAACTAGATGAACTTGTAAGTAATCCCATCTATTTTGTAAAAGTAAAACTATCCAATATATCAGTCTGCGATTGTTTTGAACCACCATTTCTATACTCACTTTTGAGCTAAGGTAATAATGGATGTGCCACTCCTTACAGGCTCCACCAACAGATCTATCTCCACATTGTCAATTGTGGCAGTTAACAAGCTAGAGGTACTTGGCCTTATTAACACGTAAATGATTGTCTGGAGTCCATCCCTCCCAAGAATGCACACCTGGCTTTGTTAACATTTGAACAATTTTCCTCACCTCTCATTTATTTGAAACAGTTTATAAGTGGGGTCTTTGCACTCATTTGGCAGAGAACAGGGGAGCAAAGGGGAAAACGCTGCCCAAATGTTCTCCCACTATGATCACAATTAATAAAGCTTCTGTCTGATCTGTCTTAAATTGTACTTGAATTATTATGAGCTTGGAATCCCAATGTCCTCTGACACTGGTTTTCAAAAACCAAAGCATCTCCATCTAATCTCCTCAACCTGCAAAAAACTTCCCACCTGTCACGGCAGCATCCTGCAGAAAGGACTATCCCAGATGGAAGATGAATTTTTCTAAGGGACACTTACACTTCCCAAGTAAGAACACCAAATTAGCAGTCACTTCAGTGTTTCAAATTCTGGATCTGAAGAAATACTAAGAGATTTGACAAAGTCAAAGCTTTGCAGTCCAGAAAGCCAACCGTATCCTGGGCTACATCAAAAGAAGCATGACCAGCAGGTTGAGGGAGGTGATTGTCCCCCTTTACTCCACCCTTGTGAGGCCCCACTTGGAGTACTGCATCCAGCTCTGGGGCCCCCAGCACAAAGACATGGACTTGTTGCAGTGGGTCCAGAGGAGGGCCCAAAAAAAACAATCAGAGGGCTGGAGCACCTCTCCTACAAAGAAATGCTGATAGATCTGTGGTTGTTTAGCCTGGATAAGGCTCCAGGGAGACCTTATTGCAGCCTTTCAATACTTAAAGGGGGCTTTTAAGAAAGATGGAGAGAGACTTTACAAGGGCATGTAGCAACAGGAAAAGGGGTAATGGTTTTAAGCTGAAATAGGGTAGATTTACATTAGATATAAGGAAGAAATTCTTCATGATGAAGGTAACGAAGCACTGGAACAGGGTGTCCAGAGAAGCCCCATCCCTGGAAGTGTTTAAGGTTTTAAGTGTTGGATGTAGTGGAAGGTGTCCCTGCCCATGGCAGGGGGTTGGACTAGATGATCTTTAAAGTTCCCTTCCAACCCAAACATTCTATGATTCTATGAAAGTCTTTACGTATATTTGTTACCATATGGAGTATATGGAAGGCTTGATGGTACCCTTTTAAAAAAACACTTTTGATTGCTAATGAATTCTGAGAAAGCATAGATATAACAATGCTACTCAGTTTTGTTCTTAATCTATGAACACATGCACATATTTTTTTGTCATATCTTCAAATGTTTTAAAACTAATTGGAGAAGATGCAGGAGGAGTGCTGACTACCTCCTTAGGAAAGCATAATAAGCAAGGATGAAAGGTTCTTGTCACTCCATGTACTCTTCTAATATTCCATGTAAATGGAAAATATCTGGAAATCATGAGAGACCGTATAGATGAGCGTATAGAGAAGACAATCATTTCAGGGTTTCCTCAGGCCAAATGTAGAAACATCTTCTTGAGTTACTTTGTAGGACTTTTTCCCCTCCAGATCTCACTACAAAGTATGATGCCTTTTTTCTCCCTGAAGCAACAGAGGAAAAGGAATTCTCCCTGGATATAAGGTACAGGTATAGAGGTGGTTTGGCTAGCCAGAATTATGGCTGGGATATAGTTCATTATGAAAAAGTGATGTTGTTCTTAACATCCATCTCAGCTTATTAAATTATGGAAATTCTCATCCTGTCCACCCAGATGTGCTAACTGGTGCTGAGAACTCCAAGAACTCTTCTATCAACAGTGGCAAATAAGGAGCTGGAGTCACTCAGAGTGGAAAGAAATTTGATGTCATCTGACAGCATGCACCAGCAACAGAGAAGAACAGAGGAACAGATACAGCCTATGTCTCCTGTGTCTCTCATCTGATGCTGCATTATTTATGACACACATGGATCTTTTCTTCCCAAAAATGTTGTTCAAGTCTGCAGAGTAGTTATTCGCAGAATGGAATCCATCACAAAAATCACTTCAACAGAAGCTTTTTCCATTCAGCACATACACGGCATTAAAGCAATAATAATGGGAACACACACTACTCTAAGCCAGACTCACAATGATCAAGGTAAATCAAAGTAATTACATTAACTCAAGGAGGGAAGTAGTCTAATCCTTGTCTAGGTAGATATGAAAGAAGCTTTCTCTAAACTGCTTTTAATCTAGTATTCCTCCTGCAGCAACACTTAAACAAGTGAAAATCGCCTCCACCAAGCTAATAGAGGGTGGGGAGAACAAAATCTCCTTTTCTAGTTGCACTGTCAGAGCTGCTGAAAGCTACTCCTCTCCCCTAATGCATCCTTATTTTGCCTTCCTGAGGATTAAAACTGCAGCCTACATTCGAGTACAGACTAGATGATTAGATTATCTGCATCAAATTAAAATCTGAAATTGATACATCAGAGTACTGGTGTCATTATAGCCCAAACAATCCATTTATGCCCTTTATGGTCAGACATTAGTTTTGAAGGGGTTTTAGTAACTCCAGGAAAGACAGAAAAAAATGTATGCTGCCTACCAGGCACTTCACTATTTTTGGAAAATGAATTAAACACAAATGATTTTTTTTTAGTTCAGCTACTGTGTAAGTTACATTAAAAGACTTTAAAAAAAGAAACATCAGCAGTTGATGACACCTGCATCAAGAATACAACTAATGAGGCTTGTTAATTGCTACTCAGTACAGACTGTACTTACTGAAATAAGAAAGCACTCCTCATAACATTAACCTGCCTTAGCAGAGGGACTCAACTACAGTTCAGCCTCTCCTTCCCTGCCCCAATTCCTAGAGTTACAATGAAAAGACCCTGCTGACAGCAGCAATCTAATCTGTTAGTCTTTAATAAAAAATGAAATGGCACTTTTGGTTAATATCCAATTAATTTTTTTTACATGAAAAACTTCACAGTACTTGCTCCGTATTCAGTACAGTCATTTTCGCGGACAGATCTCCTATATTCTCACATACATGTAAATGAAGAAAACTTTGGCTTTCATTATGGCCACAGAAGGGGTAGAACCATCAAAAGGCATTTGTAATGCTTTGAACTCATTCTATATACAACTCCTAGCAGTGCTTTAACCTGCCTTTGTGTTCTTCTAGTGCGTGTAATCTGAACACATTTCAAATTAGTCAGAACACCACTTCAAAGCCTCACTCAATCTGATCACAGCAGGGTTCAAAACAGATCCCAAACTTTCAAGGAATTACTGCTTACAGATGTCTATACACTGCAAAACATGTTGTCAGTACAATGCTTACAAAAATTCAAAATACAGACAACTTTAATTCCACTTCACCCAGCGATTCATGAATGACATGAAGATAAGGTATCCCCACACAAACACATGCACAAGTTTTTGTAGAGTTAAAGAACCCTACTTCGTCTGACATATCGCTTAGTAACAGCAGCTATTTGGCAAGACTCCCTGACGTATTTACCGGACACTCAGCAAATAATTCTAAACGTTCTCTATCATAACTTTCTTGCGTTCTACTGCTAACAAGAAGGTAAACTGGGGGTAGGGGTGGGGGGTGGTGAATATCCCAACTACTTGCTTCTTGCTTGTGTAATATTTTAGTTGTAGGCATACCCCTATGAAAGTTAAAATACAGCTAAGTTTCTCAACACATTAACACGAGGATGAGCTCATCTCTCAAGTTTGTAGAAGCTTCAGAGGAACACTGGAAATAAATCTCGTAATTGACTTATTAGCCCTGATAGGAAGTGAGATAAAATAGGCACGTTTAACTTGCTACCTCCTAATGCAACTGCAGTTCACTGAACTATTAGAAGGGCCCTTTCTCATTGAGAATATAAAGCAACTGTTGTTACCTGTTACAGAACACCACATGAAATAAATGTGAAAGAAAGAAACATTTTTTGTCCACTTGAAAAAACAGAAACCTAACTGAAGAAGAATGCAGAAAAATCAATCTATATAGATGATGCACAGGGATAAAGTTATACAAGGTTATAGAATTTTATTGGCTATGCTAAAATACTGAATTTTAAGAGTGCTCTAGAAGGTCTATGGTAACTATGGAAGCTGCGTATCAATGAATTACCAACCCTACAGATACCAGGGAAATACCTGAGGATTATTATGTTAGTTAAGTAGCAAGGAACAAGCAGCGTAAGAACAGACTAAAAAGAGACAGATATTACAGTATCGGTTATAAATTTACAATTCAATCCTTAGATGTCAGTTCTGGCCTCTAACACAGAAATTTTGGATGGACAAGACTGGCAGGTTGATTTTTTAATTACAGTTTTAGCATTTGTCTATAGATGAGCCCACAATTTTGATTAGATTATCTAGCTTTAAGAGGGTTAAACTATATGGGTTAGCCACACAGAATACCCACATAGAAATGCTAAACATACTTATTTCAACTACATTTCTGTCTTGGTGAATTTTCATCAAAGAAAATTAAGAGTGTTTTTACATAACCCTACGAACATTCTTTCAAAAACCAGTACTCTGTAGAAGTCACAATGAGATATGCAGATCTTCCTTGTTTTTCTACTGTAGATTAAAAAAGTTATGTATAGCAAGGGACAAGTTCACCCTCACACTTTGCTTGTAACACTTCATACTACAAAATTGCATTATTTTATCAGATGGAATAAGGTTGATGAACACGAAATATTATTCGAAAACAACCAAATCTCTACACAGAATTCCAGCTGTATGTATGGACCTTAAAATTAAATAAAAACACCAGCACCAACCCTTATGCACTGGGTGGAAAGTTGGTACCTTTAACAGACTACCACTCATTAAAGAACATGAATTTTAAAAATCAGATGCAGAGGGTCAATGCATTGCAATGCATGTGACAATTTAATTCAAATATGATTCATTTCACAAGAGCTGAAGTTAGAAATGTTAGTGTCCTAAACTATTTTCTTTTATTAGCCTGTAATAAGCCTGTTCTTCCAGTTCCGTATCTGGGAGCAACACATAAACACCAGACTATTTTCTTCTTCAGTTGAACCACCACGTTTTACAATGATGTATATGTGTCTATTTAAATACAGTAACCCCTAAAATATTTTCCCTGACAAACAAAATAATTACAGATGACCAATGACTGTGATTTTTCACAAGCCATCTCCTTACCATTAAAGGAAGCGCCCCTATTTGCAAGTGATGAAGTCGAGGAGGTGCATGGTAGTGGGCCAAGTGAGGATGCAAGGGCCCTGGAGGGTAAGTAGCCGCAGTCACACCAGCTTCAATTCCCAGTTCCCTGTCACATGAATGAAAGTGGCATTACAGTAAAGGTACATCTTGCCTCCTAGATACAATTCCACTGCTTTGGACAGCATAAACCATAGTATCTCTATCACTTATGTAACTTTTTTTTTTTTAAATGCATTAAAGCTTTGCTGAAAAATCTTCTTAATCCTCCCACAACTAAAAGCAGTTTCTAAATCAGCTACGAAGATTCAGTATGATAAATCAGTAGAGATAACTACATATTTATTGTGCTGAGTAGTATCAGTGTGGAATCTTCTCTGTAGTTCACATGCTGTGGAAACAGAAGCCACCACCAATGAACCTCTTCCCTGATGGCTCAAAAGTAATTTTTTCCAGGTATTTAAATAATTAAAAAAAAAAAAAAAAAACATAACAAATCTAACTTAAAGTTGAGTTAAAAACTTAAATCCAACCCTCATGAGTGAGTCTGATGCAATTTTAAGTAAGCTCAGACATAGATGAGACAATAGATAAGCTTGTAACTCAAATCCAAGCCTTATTTTTACAAATAACATAAATATAAGAATTGTCTTCAGCAATATTTTATCTATTTTAAAATCAATTCTTGAAATAACTACCTACTGTCAGTAACCCTCAATTCCATTTAAAAAGCAATGAATAAAAAACACTAGAAACATGCTTAACATATTGAGTGCTGAAAGCAACATTTCCAAGCTGTATCAAGATCTATGAATTTTAAATTACAGGTGCACACAGCATTTTTTAAAAATGGAGCCTGCATTATCAGCACATCTTATGGTCCTTCATCCTGAGTCTCAAAGAACTAAAATAGTATCTGACTACTAACCAGGCAGACCTCTCTGGAGCTTGTCGAGGATGGGAAGACATTGTCTGAGGCACATGAATGTGATGCCCATGACCATAATTTGGATGCATTCTGTGAGGATGCGGAGGAGGCCGTTCATGAGCACGTCTAAACATAAAACAGCAACAGTTAATTTCACATACTTGTTAGGGTCGAGAAAGTAAAATTCACAATCAGTGTTGCATACTGAATTACTAGAATAAGTTAAAATTAAAAACACAAAATTCCCTACATTGTTTTAATTTCATATGTCTAAATTAGAATTTCATACTCAAATATCAAACTGACCACGTAGTTGCATGTATAGCAATACACTGAGATGTATAGCAAAACACTGAGATGTATAGCAAAACATGCCAGCTACTGTGATCCGGTCTTCACCTGGCAGACGTGATCACAGGACTGACACTGTTTAATCCTAACCTCAAACTGCAGAACAGAAAAGCAATCAAAGTGCACATAGTCATGTCACGATTAAGAATCATTCACGGCAATGCAGACCACATCCTTAGTTTATTGCTAGTAAAATTATACCAACAAAAATTATTAGGGGAAGATGAATACACTAATTAGAGGACATTTGCCTTGAAACATGTTTGCATCTTAGATCAACTAAGAGCACACAGTTTTTTCCATGCCAACTGGTACAGAACAACTACAGTTTTGGACAAAATCTTTGCAAAAAACCTGCTGGCTGATTTCTGCTACTTTACCATCTCCCCTCTACAAAAAAAAAAAAAAAAAAAAAAAAAA
>VXAA01003910.1:633499-661858 GCA_013399115.1 Anseranas semipalmata | reverse complement strand
AAAAAAAAAAAAAGATTTAGCTATGCCTGCCAAATGAACCAAAAACATAATGGTTCAGGTGGATGTACACATGGGAACCACATGAGGAAGTGAACTGACACTTGCCTTATTATTCCACTAATTTAAGATACATTATCAGCAGTGAAAGGACGAAAGACTGTCCCTGTGGGTGGTATGCACAGATCTATTTTGATCCAGCATCCTCAAATTCCTATGTAAATGTGGTCATCTCAGTTTTTTAGTACATCACCTGACTTACAGAAAGGGTGCATATCTCAGAGATGTTGCAAGTGCTACCTGTACATACAGCTCTCTTATAGGTCTGTATCTATATAGATCTATATAGACATACTTCCAGTGAAGCAATCTACAAGGTTCAAGGAAATCTAAACACATCCTTCACTTCCTTAAAATACACATTTAAAAAAAAAAAAACAAAAAAAACAATGACACATTGCAATGGAAGACTCCATTCCCAGTGAACTATATTCTACCTCCTCAGAAATTAAGGAGGTGGTTGTTGATCAGAGATAATCGAACCATCAGCAGAATGCTCCTGCACGACCTCACTTATCTTTGAGAGAAATCAATCACCTTTTTCAGATTCCTTTCTTCTCAACTTCGCACAGTCTAATGAATCTCAACTTATTACTGCTATCTTCAGTCCTAAAAGCTCACAGGCTACCTAAGCGAGAAAGAGCTGGTTAACCTCCTCTACCTCCTTTGTACTGGCAGGCAATGCAACAGTTTAGAAAGCTCTCTTATTCTGTACCTCCAGCTGAAGTACCAGCAGTGCTGCTATTGGGAAGACTAGGAGTCGTCTCTGGTGCTGCAGAGGGCTGGCTGTTGGAGACGTTTGGAGCTGCATCAGAGGCCTGCTCTGAGGTAGATGTACTAGAACTGTTACTGGAAGCAGAACTCACGACCTGGGGCTCCACTCTAGCTGATGTGGTTGGCACAACTGTCGGCTCTAGAGGGGAAAAAAAGTTTTCACGTTCTTTAACATTTAAAAGCTTTTAATTTTTTTTTTTTTTTAAATTGCTGTTTTTGCAGGTTTTTAATTAGTCTACAATAAATTCTTGATACTGGTCTTGCCAGATACTGAGCAAGTTTGAACACAAAAATCTGTTGAGTATAAAATATGAAAGTTGTTTCACTTGTGTGTGAAAAAATCCTATTTTTTAAACTAACTCAGAGTTTAAGAATACAAAATCAGTTCACAAAACAAATCTGTCGTATGAAGTTTTATTTACTGAATAAATTACCTTTGTACTTTATGATGAAAATACTTGCTAACATACTTGCTGAAGTTTTTCACAAATCCACAGGCAAACTGTTCTAAGATTCAGTATTACCCTTACCATCTTTTAATGCCTACAAAGCACAAGAAAATTTTTAGATAACTAACCAAGAACATCATAACATCTAAACTAGCTGAACTACTTCACAAGCTTCAACTATTCTAGATACACAGTTTTAAGGGCCATGACAAGACAACTTGGTTTCTAGTCTCAATACACATCAAGCAGTTTCATTAATCAGTATTTGAGACTTCTAAAGAAGACTAAAGAAGTTCATTTTGCAGATTGTAAAGGTAATAGTTGGCAATATATTTCATTGGACCCAGGGACATATACCATGCGCTCGACAGATTTTGTTCTCTACTACACAGCTGTGAACAGGTTAAATTTTAAAAGGATACTTGGTGGCATAATTCAAATTTAGTTTTAAAAAGTCTGCCTTTGACTACATTTGAAATTTCTCTCTAACTACTGACAAGGCAATGACATGACTAGGAATACGAGATACCATAAAAGGTAAGATCATCAGAAACAGCTCAGCTTTTTTTTAGTAAAAAATATCTGCATGGATATAATAAAAAAGCATTAAGATACTTTGAATACTTCTCTTATGCAAAGTCTTGAAGTAAAACGTGATTTGTTTTCAAGTTTTCTCTCCAAATCTAATAGGTATATCAGCAACTCAGCAAGGAAGGGAATAAACATCTCCCTTTCTGCACAGTCTTCCAGCTGATCACATTAAAAAACATCATTGGATATCTACGCCTAAATCCCTTCAGATTTTAACGTAGCATTCCAATACATTAATTTTATTTAAAGAAAACATTTTGAGGGAAGTGCATTACTGTTTAAATTCAGGGGAAAAAGACAACAGTGAAACAGGTCACATAGCCTAACACTGGTATGCGATCACGTAGTGCGTGACACTGGATGTTAATATGTTCTAAAAGCAATCCCGCAGTCAAATAACCAATTCTCTCAGCCTCAATCACCCTGCTAGCCTGTTACTGTTTTGAGTCACTATCAGCAATGCAGGCAGTTCTGTTTCCTATAAAAAACAAACAACAACAAACAAAAGCCAATGGGCTCGGTCAATCTCAAACTACTAGCTGAGAGAAACTTAATTTCAACATACTTCACAGGCATTAGTTCACAAAGGTAAATGGAAAGATGATCCTTTTACCGTCATGGAAGTATCTAGAAAAGTTTTAATACCAGTATCTTTGAAGACATTCGTAAAGTTACGATAAATTAAGCACTTGCCTTATAACAGTGTCAACTCGGAATTTTTATCTTTTTACACTAGTTTGTGAGTAAAATGCGATGTCTAACAATCTCTTTGAAAACTAAAAGACTCATCTTAGAAAGATATTTCCTCTGGGTATGGGGAAACAGCTCATCTTAATATACAATATACACATTATGGAAATAAAAGTTAATATAGCAAGAATCACTTTTAACAGGAATTTGATGCCAGAATTCAAGACTAAATTATATCTTCTGAGTTTAAAAGAGTAAATTTAAGCAATAAATGCCATTCCCCATCAATGATAGAACTGTTGGGATGTTTCACAGTAAATCTAAAAAGGAAAAAAAAAAACAACTAAATCTGTAAATCAATCTATTCTCTTCCTTTAAAACCATCAAACAAAACCAATTCCAAACCCTCCAAGCCACCCCAAAAATCAAGACATCTTAAAGAATAAGATGCTGCAAGACACTAGCTTCTGATATACTCACAGATGGAACCATAACAAAACTTCTGTTAAACATTAACAGTAGTATGTACCCAAAAAAATAACCAATAACCAACAAAATACCAGTAACACCAACAAAACGAAACCACAAGAGATTTAGACTTTTTCTTTTTGGAACATCTGCCAATAATTGGAAATCGTTCTTACACTTTTCAGTGGGAATAAGTTTATTGAGTATCAGGAGGTTTTAATGTTAAGAAGCAATGAAAGGTTACAGTTTCAGAAACCTAGCATGCTTTACTAGTTTTGTTTTTTGTTTTTTAATTAATTTTTACTCCAAAGAACAGTAACTACTCCAAAGCACTAGCTGTGACAGATTTTCCTTTCATAATGTTGTACTGAAATAAGCACATATTTTTAAAGTAGTAGTTCCAACCTGTTCTGTAACTGCTGCCTGGTCAGTCACCTTTCAGACTAGCATCAAACCAGTTTTTGAAAGAAAAGTTAGACGTAGTAGATTAACTGGAATATCTAAACTTTTAATTTTAAAAGTAAAGCCACAAGATTTTCTGACAGGCTAGGAGATCAGTTGGTATAGAACAGACTTTTTCATAAAATGGTATGTTAGAATTAATACAGTTAATGCCATTCCCCTTAGACTGATCAACCAGCTTTTGAAAAAGGAAAAGACTTCTCAGACCAATGTGACTTACCATCTTCATCCACGGTAAGGTCCACTACTTCTGCTGCATTCTGTCTCAGTGGCTGTATGACTGTGGAAATCCTGCTGCGGTTCCGCTGTTCTTGAGGCCGTGCAGCATGAGAACTAGAGCTTTGTCCCCAGTGTGATCTTGAGTGTCCAAGTGTCGAACGAGACCTTAAAAAAAGGTATCATCTTAAGTACTGACCTAAATCTTGCCTTTATTATTTTTTTCCTCACTGTTTGAGAAGCTATTTTATTTTTTAATAACAGAAAAGCATTTTGTTATGTTAAAATACACATCTAGTGAATATGGAGTGGCAGCGTATTTTAAAAGTGTTATCGCAGCCTTTAACGGATAACATGACAGCAAATATCCAACAGGTAGAGTTTAGATGTCTTTAACTAATATTGATGTTTCTATGAAATAAAAACAGATAATTTATTTTAAAAGAAATCACTGTGAAACTCTATCAGTCATGCACCAATTATATCAATATTATGTTCTAACTCTGTTACAGAACATGAGTCCCTGAATCATACTCTATTCCTATGCAGTCTGAAACAGCAGATCTATGAATGATGACAGAAGTATAAAGATGACAAAAAACTATAAATATTAAGTTCTTTTGAGTCTTAATTTGTGACAAAGTATTTTCAGAGGACAATTTCTAAACTTTAATTTAGAAGTCCAGAGATTGCTTTGGACATTTCTCTTAAATATTATTCTTGGGAGGAAGAGGGGTGTTAAACACAAGCTTCATTAAGTATTACACAAAGCTAAGTGAAATGTAGCTTGAGGAAAGGAAATCATAAGCCTGTACCATGCCTAAGGAAATGGACGGTTTTGTTCCTGTAGTATAACACAGCATCCATTCTAATCAATTTAGTCATACAAACCTAAATGCTCAGATCAATGATACTTTTGAAGTTTAAGCTAAGAGATGACTATCTTTATTTAATGGAAAGATATTTTACTGTATCATACTTACTACTTTGACTCTGCAGTACACCACTCAAATAGTTCAATTTTCCAATTTGGAAAAAGAATGTATTCAGACTTCAGAAATTCAGAAGGGGAAAGTGTGAAGAAAAGGGCATGACTTCACCAAAAACAAACAAAACCCACTGCACAAATCACCATGGAGTTTGGTCAACATTTCTATTCTGCCTGCACTCCCTTCATCCCTGTGTAACTCACTAACAACGGAGATCAGCGTATTTTCCTGTAGTGCAAAAAGCTTGATTGCTACGGTCTTCTCAATTGGCTTACATTTCAATTGCACCTCAATAGCCGCTGTCATTTAAAGATCAGGTTGGTTCCAAAAAACACATTTTCTTTAAGTTTGGATTCAGAGGAAGTCCAAATTGATTTCTGTGTGCTTTTTGTGTGTCCCACTGACATTCCAGAATGACATTTACCTCCTAAGCCTCTTTAAATACTTTACTCCAGAAGTTACCTACACTTTTTCAAATCTAGTCTTTTACACTATTAATTGGCATTCTGTAAATCCTTGTTACTAAAGCCAGATTTTCATTTTTGGAATTCTGATCTGACTTTTTTTTTTTTTTAAACTTCCATTGAAAAATAATTTTTCACCTTTTAAAAAAAGGTAAAAATATCATTATCTATACACAAATTATATGAGAATAAAGGAAACCATTTATTTTGGTCTGAACAGTATTCTGAGTTTGGTAAATAATTTTCATAATGTTCAATTTGCTTACAGCATTTACAATTTTATACTGAACTACGATTAAGACTTCCAATAGCTGCCTTTGCTCCTTAAATTGTCATTTGGCAAAACTGATATGCTTGAACCACAGGAAAATCTGCATAGGAATTACTCTATGTTCAAAGTATAAAAGACTAGTATAGAAGAGACATTTCCTGACATTTTGGTCTCAAGATTTGTATTTAAGACTCTTCCTCACCATAGCGAACATCCTGGAATTGTTTTTGTACTGTATTTTTTTTTTAAACACACAGAATTATGACATTTTCCAATACAAAACAAAACTCTTTAATCTTTTCATGAAATTTTCAGCCAAAGGTTTTCAGAGTGAAGTCTTTTCTCAACAGCTGAGGGCAAGTACAGTAAAGGGCTCAACAGCAGAAGCTTTCTATTTGACCATTCCATTATGATCTTAAAATAATAATGAAACTCCTTTAAGAAGTCTGTATGTTAGAAGGTCTAACAAACCAAACAGGTCAAAATTTAAATACACCAGAAAATGCCCTTGGTTCAGTCTCTTCCTCACTGAAGTCAAAGACACCATTGATATCAACAAAAATAGGGGGGTGGGGTGGTGTTACTGTTGTTGTTTTGGCGGTACCATTGCAGCAGGTAAGGGATGAAAGAAATAATTTTTTGAATGTAATTTTTTTATGGCTACTACAGAAAATGTTTCTTATTGATGGCAGAAAGAGAGGAAAACTGAGTTTTTAAAAGCATTTTATACATCTTTAATCATGTTTGAACTGATGTACTACAAGCAAAATCAATTTCATTTAGCCTCATCTTTAACCCCTTAAAGCTTCACATGGAAGTTTTAACAGGCTAAAGCATTAAGTAGATCGAGCTCTAGCTCAAGTCTTTTCAAGCATATTTTTCGTAAGTTTTAACGATTGTTCTCAAACATTCATTTGGATAAATTAAGTATTTCTGGGAACATGTTTCTAAACATCTCAAGACAGAGAATCTGTTGATTCTGCAGCTTTTTGCTTTCTTACAGGAAAAAAAATTCTACACCTTCTTTAAAGATGAAGAAATATAAAGAAACGTTGAATAAATGCATTTTTTAAATGTTCATTTCTCTCACCTCTTGCTATTTCCTCTCTGCTACAAAAGTATGCGACCTTTTGTGTGTCAAAGTTCAAAAAAATATCAAGGAGTTAGTTCCAAGTGTTCATGCAATCTGCATTACGGACGCACCTGACTTAACCATGAAATTGGTTTGTTAGAATATGCCATTTATTCCAATGAAAGGGTTTTTCTGCAGGAAAACCTACCTGTTTTTTAAATTTAAAATTACAGTAATGAAAGCACAATCTGCTGAGAAACGCAAGGGATGCTTTTATATTTTACTGCCCATTTTTTCTTTGGCATTTTATAAAAATGGATAGTCATTCTTCATATCCTACAATTTTGTCCTCACGTTCACAAATAAACAAGTGTATTTAATTGGCAGGCATCTCCAACAGTCCCATGCACATGACAGTTTCAAGTCTTCTACTTCAAGGAACTCCTCTCTATTAGATTCTATAGAATCTGACAAATATGGAACAAAACTTCCATAGAGGCATAGAAGAACAGGAAAGCATATGCAGCAGCAGTGGCTTCAAAGAAGAAAGACACCTTCTGAGCAAGTTTGTTCTCTCTAGGATCTCACTACACAGCTGTACTTCCCTAAAATTCTACTGCTCAAGCACACTATCTACAACCACCTCACCAATTCCGTATCAATTGTATTTTCAAACTTTAGCGAAGCTGTGGAGTTCTTTGTTTTGATTTTTTTTTTTTAATCATAAATGCATACAATGCCCGGCAGTTTGAATTTCTGTAACGTTACTTTTTGGACTTTTAATGATACAGACCCTTGCGACAAACATAGAGTCAAGCAAAATCGCATTAGTACAAAGAGACATCAGTCTCACCTGTAGCTCTCACCAACTGTGACAATCTCCACTTCACTATCTGTTGAGGTAACATTTATTTCTTCATTAGCAGTGACCTGGGGAGTGGAGGACGCTTCAATCACCACAACATCTTCATCAATACTTCCTGATGAGGAAAGAGGAAGAAGAAAGTTTGCATACTTCATTTCAAGAGCTGTCATTTATATAAGAGACTTTTCTTTTCCTAGACTTAAAATGTAGGTACAGAATTTCATAGTGTATGTCAAAACTTTAGGTGCAACTGTCAAATACGTGACCTAGTTATGAGAGGCAGCTTTAAATTCTGCTTTAAATATTGAAGTGTAAAAGGAAGAAGACAGAAGGGGGGGGGCTACAGATATGCAAATTTACATTCTACTGTGGATTGGAAGCAATTCTGGCGAATTTTATTAGCTGTAACACCAATGAAATTCAGTCATTTAATATGAAAACAAAAACTCTCAGACTAGCAAAGCAGGAGTGGTTTGTTACTATTAATAGCTTTATTTTTGTCATATGCTCATAGGCATTCAAACCTCAAGGCTAGACAGTAGCAACAGGAAAACTGATGCACCAACTAAGAAATGTAATTTATTTCCAAAACAAGATGAAGACCCCATATCCATTGATACTTATAAACATCTTTAAATCTACGCTTTCAGTGGCATTCACAATCATATACTAGACAAAGTTAAAAATGGAACTATCAGTGGTAAAAAACAACCACCAAAAACCTCACAAAATCAACTCAGAGACAAGTTTTAATAGGAAACAATTTCCGCTTCAGGAAGAGTGATTAAAGTTCCAGCCTAATACCCATACATATGGAAACCCTTCTCTGTAGCTACAATACTGGCAATGACAAGTTTGAATACCTAGAATACTTAAATTGAGCTACAGATTTATTTGCTATTGCAATACCACTGAGCACAAGAGAATTTATTAAATAAATGAGCTAGATAGCTTAGAAACAGTCTACCATTTTGAGATCTGACAATTTCTTTAAGAAAAGTGTTTGAAGAAGTTGGCCTCATTCGAGTCAATACTTCTGTCCTGTATCGACTGTTCTCAGCTGCTCTACCCAATGACAGGGTGTCTGCTCCTTTCTTCATTCACAGCAAGCAACAGCTTCCTGGTCTAGCAGAAGGACGCACTGCTGTAACAAAGAACCACAAAAGCTCTGCAACTACTCAGCTACACAGTTAGAACTGAAACAGCAGAGACTAACAAATGTCAGGGCTGGGTGGATGGGCAAGCTCCCCTCCCACCTGCCAAGCACCAACATTTTTATGTTTTGAGAAACTATGAAGATGCATTACATATTTTCCAACAGCCTTCCTTTGTTTCTGGTCATACTCATCCCAGAGACTGATGCCTGAAGATGGAAAGAGCCACGTTTCCAAACACTGTTATTCACCAAAATGTCATGATCAGAAGTAGCATGCGACAAAATTAATTCTCAGAACTTGCATGAAAATTTTGGCAAAAACTGAGAACATTATTACAATGTCTCAAAAACAAATGCTAAAATTGAAAATACAAAAAGGCCATTTACTCAAAGTGAAAGAACTGCAGCTAAAGTCTTCCCCACGTTCAGGAGAAAGTAAATGTCATGCTTCTGACATCTTACAAATCATAGGCAAACACACAACAGCTTCCTTACACAAAACTGTTTTAGCAACTTCTCAGGTAAAACCAACTAGCCAAGAAGCTGGTGAAAGGTCAGAAAACAAATAATTATTTTTTAATCCACCTCTGTGCTTCCAAACCATGCACTTCTCTTAAGTACAGTAAATTTGAGAGCACTCCTGTAAGTCCAAATGTCCTCAGACTCAATAATTATTTAAATTTATGACAGGCCCAAAAGCAAGTAGATTTAGGCTGAAGTGTGATCTCACTATTTCTGAAAATAAAGAGCACCTCCTTGAGGCCAAAATCATACGCTACGTAATTCCAGTGTGCATCTCTACCTCAATTCTGAGGCAAGCTTCTCATGAAAACCAAATATCAAACCAAAATTCAACTGAATATCCGCGCAATTCAGATACTCACTTTTGTCATGGTTTTAGAGTTGATTTTACTTGATTTTTTTTTTAAGCAAATCTTTATCCAAGACTTGATTTTACAGACTACATATGAGTCAGACTGTAGAAAACATCAGGATTGTTATTGGCTGAACAGATTTTATGAGTTCCAAAATAATAAAGGAAGTCTTCAGGAAAATAGCCAAAGTTACTATAAATAGGATACAATGTAGCTATATTTGAAATAGCTATATTTCTACCTTACCTTCTTCCTACTGCTTATGCTTTTCAGCTGGGCTCTTGGAAGTCAAAAGCACAAACTGGGTTTTCATGCTAAAGGGTACTTTCAGAACACTATGCAGTGAATCAATAACACACTCTTTCTTCAAAATGAAGACTGTCAGAAAAGAAGTCTCTAAACTATAATAAATGCCTTACAAATGTTTATAAGATTATACTCCTAGGGGAAAAAAAAAAAAACTACAAATGTAAGTTATAATCACACACAACAACTTTGTACCCGCTTTTAAATAAAAGGGTCTTTTGTGTAAAATCTATGAGAAGCACACCGGGGGAAGAGTGCACGTATGTGAACCTTGTGTATTTTAAGAACACTGCAGTTGTTTGGAGAATGACATATAAAAATTAGACAATCAGCCAATATAAAACAATTTAATTAAATACTTTTATCTGAAAATAAAAGACAATCAGCTGAACAGCAAAATTTCAGAAACACAAGCAACACTGAGGCAATGTTTATAATCCTTATGAAGTAGCTCTTCTGTAGTCACACAATTATTTTCAATAAAACCCAGTTTTAATGTACTGCGTAATTTACAAAACATACCAAAAAACAAGGGAAAAAAACAAAAACCACAAACCCAGGAATGCACCAAATGACAAAATACTTGCACTTTTTCCTCAGTATTACTTTTGACCCTGCAATCCACTACATGGGATGTTTTTATATAGTCCACCATGACAAGGTACACAATTATTTGTTTTAATGGATGTACCAGTCACTAACCAGTCACCATCTTCTGGAATGAACTTTAAGCAAACTTGATCTTACTAAAGGTATAAATATTAATACTTTACTCATCACTGTATCATCTCAATGATATACTCTGTAAGAGAACAGCTAAACTTGTATAATGAGTATTACTATACTAATCCTATATTACTGGAAGTTATTCATCCTTCTTGGACAAGAGTCACTGGACTGATGGCAATGAAACAGTTACCCAGATTTATGAGGGTTTTTTGGTTTTTTAATTGTTAGTCTTCCTCATGCCCCCCTCCCGCCCCCCCCGCTCAGCATAATACCTATGGTTATATAGCAAGCAGAAAATTACCCTCCTGCAGGTATTCACTACTTCTCTCTGCCATTTCCTGAATAACAAAACATAGCAAGCAAATTATACTGTAATTGTTTGTGACTAAATTAGCCTTTGGGCTACCACTAGAAGGTTCATTCTACATTTTTAAATGAGCTGGTTAAAACCAAAATGTCCACTGAAAATCACAGCAAAAAATTTATTATTTTCCACTGTTTTTTTTTGCCCTACCCACATCCACAAATTACATTTTCCAGCACATGCAAAACACTAAATTTCATTTGTGAGTTTCACATATCCCCACAAACTCCGACACATTAACAGTAGTTAGTAATTAGGTTTTGTATATGATTAATAATCAGTTACTTCTATACAGAAGCTTTTCAAACCCTGCTTTATGATAAAAACCTAGTGCTCAGTCAGCCTAGAGGAAAGGATGAACTACACTGGCTTGAATCCAAATTTGAACAGGCTCAAATGATAATCATCCATTAACAAGCAAAACAACCCCCACCCCAGGCCCTACACCACAAAGACAGCAAATCTGTCAGATTAATTTACTGAGCCGAACACAACTTTTAAATAATGCTCTGTCGCCCAATACTAAGATCTTTAAATGAGGATAACTTTTCCCCAGAAAATTGTAAGATTTCAAAATTGTATCTGCAAGGTGCTGCTTATGGACCACAAGCAGTTCTGAGAAGCAAGTTTTAGCATTAAATACTTCAATAACCCAGACGTTATAAGCAAGAGACTAAGCTTTATGTTATACACAGTACTATCACTTAACTTCGACAAACCATAGCATGACTTAGAGATTAATCAATCATCAGTTAACACCAATTTCCCACAAAGGACACAAATATTACTGGTATAACATCCAAGTTTACGGTTGGCCAGCTATTGTCCCTCCTGGAGGGAGGGACAATAATTTTGCAATTTTTAATTTTTTTTTTTAATTTTGCAATTAACAAGGGGTTTAACCAGATGAAGTATTACATGTAAAATAGTCGAGAAGTTTTACAACATACAATTTCAAATGAGACAGCCTGACCAAGCCATAAGTGAAAACAGAAGATATTTAAAATTAGAAGTCAATTTGCAGTGACAAAGATGACTTATTTCGAGTTCCAAGCTTTTGCTAGATCAGACCAAGAGCCCACCGAGACCCATGTTCTCCATCAGCTGCAACACGCAAAACCATGCCCCGAGAGTAGAAAATCCAGGCTACAACCTTTTCTTGAAATCTCTGATGCCACCAAACAGTCACAACAACATTACAGATATCAGAAACCATATCCTTACCTGTTCATTGTTCATGGACAGCTGTCAGTAAATGTTTAATGCCTTTTTGAACTTACTGATGCTACCTGCCTCTACAACACCTTGTGATGGAGAGTTCAAGATAATTACCTGGTTAGTAATTCAGCTTGAAATTGATAAAATAATATCCTACCAGTGTTAAAGTTCTACCTAGGACTTATTTGAATATACTTTTCAATAGCTGTGCAAGACAGAAGAAATTTTCAAAAACATACAATTGCTTAGGACTCTGCACCCTAGTGGGAAAGACAGTCAACAAGCAGAATTTAGGGGATCTCATCCAACTGTGAGGTATGCTGTTATGGGCTAATCCAAAACCCTACTTACTACTTATAACCAAGCACACAGGCCTTAGTCCTATCAGCAATGCTACAGCAAACCAACTCTAGAAGAAACATATTTTCAGCACAAAAAGCTGCAAAAGCTACAGGGAAGTGCTGAAGTGAATTCCCAAGCTAACTTATTACCACAGTTATTTAAAACTTCAATTCACTTCAGACAAGTATAGTGAGAATGGTTAATGTCAGCTGCTCACAAAGCCAGGTGCTGCTTTCCTCACCACTAGTCAGCTCTTCCCTAACCCTCTTCTAGTAAGAAACACGCAGTAGAAAGGATATATACTCACTTCCTTGTTCACTATTGAGATAAAAGCTCTGAATTATGACCTGCATCAGTTAGTGTGGGAAGAGGAGAACATATTGTAATTTTAGGAGGGATTAAGTAACTGAAAAATCATGAACAAAAGACAGCTCATTTCCATTTCGTACATGCTCATCTTGAACTGTTAACAGAAACCCGTTAACATAAACAAGTAGCACTTCATATTCAGATTAGCATTTTCAGCAGCCTCTGGCTTTTAAAATATCAGATGTCTATATTCAACATTCTTGGAAGACACACAACAAATATGTTAGTGGATTCAGTCTCATCCTTCTTTTTTTAATAAAAGCTTGTTCCAATCAGTTTTGAACAAAAACTAGAGCAGCTTCTCATCAGCATTACATTCTAATCAAAGAGACAATACCTGTCTAACACTAGCTATTCAAAAAATACCAAGTCTGACTTGGAAGGAATTTTAAGCCCTATTAGGCCAACAATTTATGACAATGCAAAATACTACCCTTTTTTTTTTTTTTTTTTGGGTGGTGGTGTTTTATGTTGTTTTAAATAACACTTCCTGTTTCTTGGGGTTCAGATTTACTGCTGAGAGTATGTAAAGCTAAAAACCTGCTTCACTTTTAGCTTTTTCTAGATTTCCCTGAAAGAATGGCTGTCTCCAAATGGCACTCCCAGCCATTTTGCGACCAAGCTGAAAATAAAAATATCTGTAGCAGCATATCAGAAAAGTTTCATTACAATGTTACAGAGATCCAATTCCAGTAACAAGTTGGAATTCTTTGATGAGGAAAGTCAAAGGATTTTCTCTATAGGTGTTTACACAGGTTCTCCACGGGTTAGAGAAGTTTCTGGGCTAACTAAACAAAACACAGAATCAAAATATCCATTTCACAGTAAAAATGTTGCTGCTTGCAGTCATTTTAACTGTAAGATGTCTATTTCAATTAATATCAACTGATCAACATATAGATTAAAATATATACCCCTGAAAGCACTGCAATTTCAACTGTAACCATATCATTAAACTACACAGAGTTGTTTTTACACTGTCCATATGTCCCCAACTCTCCTCGCTCTCCTGAACAAGCCTCATCTGGTCATCTCCAATTTAATGAGGACAGTTGCCTTTTATGGCAAACAGTTGGTAAAACAATCTAATCTATTTCCAGGTGTCCTGATTTGGTACTTGTTCAATCCCCTTCCACTCCCAAAACACAAGTTCCACCAGCCCTATAACAGCCCTATAACAAAAAAGAAAAAGGAGGAAAAACTCTTAAGTTTTTTTTTTTTTGGGGGGTGGTGGTGGTGGTGGTAAAGATTTTGTAAAAGGTTTAGTTAAAAACATAACAAAAAACCCTACACCTCCATTCATATCATTTTCCAAAAATAACAAAGTTTCATTACCTATAAGAACTAATGTATTAAATACTTAGCTGGATCAAGAGATATGTTATTTTAATTTCTTGCAATACTCATTTTCATTAACAGTATATATTAAATTCACCAAATCTTTAAATGCATTGTATCTTGGAAAAAAAACTCACTGTTTAGAGCAAACTATTTTTGACATATCCTTAATATAAACTACTAGTAAGCAGGCCACAAGAATAGTCACATCACTGTGATGAAGTTTATTAAGCCTTTAGTTATTACCGTATCTTTTAAGATTGTATTTTTCTTCTCTGATTATTATTATTCTCCTCCATTCCTAAGTCTACCCTCTTGTACTTTTACATATGTGCTGCAGGCCTCATATTCTTAGTGGAAGTTCTTTGTCTTTCAATATATTCTGTAATTTCAGCAGATGCATACATAACCCTCATGTGCCAATCTAGATGGGGGCGGGGGGAATTTTCCCTAACATTAACAGGCTACTGTAGCATTGCTAGCAATATAATCTTTTCCTTATATACAAAAGCATCATCATGTTTGCTCACTATATAGAGAAATTAAATAACTATTTTCCCAGTTGGCCCCATTTTTGTCCCAATTAGCTCAATAACTAGAAATGCCTTACATAACACCAAAAAGCTACGTAAGGTGTTAATCACACTCTTCTCTTACTAAAAACAGGATACTTGCATAAAAGAAGTCTGCTCAACTTCGCATTCTACCTTCAATGTAAATAAAATGCTCAAAACCTTCCCATCAATACATACGTCCACTGGAAAAAAAAATATAGCATTCATATCCTCTAAGCCAGAATTACTACTCAGCTCACTGCAAGTGTTAATCCTGATATACAGCCACCATAATATGCATTCTTTAAAGCTTAGCTTATTTCAGTTACAACTTACGTATTTTCATCTAAAATTAACTGGTGCAGAGCTAATCAATATGATGAGAATAAACGCTTCATAAATTAATTAAATGTGCTTTTGAAAGTACGTTTCAAGTAGAATAAAAATAAAGCTATCAGACAATATATTTACTTTTCCACATGACTGGATGAAATGCATTGCAAATTCCTGTCTTCCTACCATCAAAATAACACCACACTGAATTATCACAAGTTACCTGACCAGCTTGAATACTCAGTTATCCTTACAACCATTTTTAAAGAGCTCTCTCTCCAGATTCTTTTCAAATGCCTACAGAAAGCCTCACTATAGAAATACTTGTGTTCTACCCTTCAATGGAAACAGAAGTGCAGACGTGGTGTTAATTGAATGAGTTTTAAAAGGGCAGTAGGCTTTAGCAGTTCAAATAGATTAAAAAAATAACTGAAAGTTCTCTCCTTAAATACATTTATCGTGGTTAGAAATAGATGGTTGCCAGAGAAGGCATAACCTATGTTTCCTCACCCATTTACTAGTTTCATTGTTGCATGGTGCACTCTGTGTGTGCCTCCATGTGGAAAGAGCGTTGTTAATGGTCCTACATCATTTTACAGTTACAAGAAACTTCATCCTCTCTGAAAATGACAAGAAATGATTAACTGAGAAATAGAAAGTGTTGACACAGTAATTTCCCAAACTGGTTTTTATTACGAATGTATGCATGTCCTCAAAAGTTAATTATTTACAACTTCTACCCTTCTACATGCTTCGACACGCATTTCAGAAATGTAACTTCTCAAAGCTTAAAAAATTACATTTCTGTCCCCACAAATACGCATGAAGATAATTAAGCCTGTGCAATAATCCTTCCATTTTAGAGTTATTTATGCAGTCCTACCATTACATGAGTAAGATTTTTGCATTACAAATTTTACTTCTTGTATTAAAACAGTACATTAAAGAATAACATGCAAATTATTTCCTGCGACAATGAATGACAACTAATAATCTATTTAGTACTGTGGTTCTGTTCAAGCATAAATCCTGCTCTAACATGAACATATACAATTTTTATTTTATTTTTCAACCTATACTAGCAATTTCAGTCATTTTTTCTTAGAGATCAACACAGTACAAGATATGGTTTCACTTTCTAAAACACATTTGTCACTGAACAATAGATACATAAAACATGGCAACACAGATTAACACCTGTGTAGTGTCCTGGATATCTACCTCTCCATGCTCTATAAAAAAGCTAAAACGATTCACAGAAGGTACGACCGCAACATCATGAATATAACTGGTCCCAGTCTTGCAACTGCCTTTCTCTCAGCAAATTTATGAAGGAATTCTAACATGACTGGTAGAGGGGAAAAAAAACCAACATTCAAGCATGTCCTCAAATACTATCAAGACATATTAGAGAAGCATCTATGTAAACCAACTGCAAAATCATTGCACTGACTTTATCTAGGTAAAGGATTTGGTACATATACAATACTCCACTTTCCACAACTTCAGGCCTTAGAATTTTCTTTTATTATGCAATAATAAAGCTACCTTCAACTGAATCCTATTTCACTCTCTCATCACAATGACCACATCTTTTTATTTATTTAAGGCTGTCAAGCAATGTTAATTGTATTAACAGATGTGTTATGGATACCTCTTTCTACCTTCTGAAACCAGACAGAATTGTCATTCCCACAATCGGTTAACAAACCTATAATTGCTAAACTTCGTAATGCAATCTAAAAGCTAACATCTTTAATGCAATTTAACAGGTTTAAAAAAAATGGAACAATTCCACAACATGTGACTAATTAGATTCAACAACCTTCCAGTACATTGTTTAGAAACCATTACCTTCACCTTTTACATTAAAGTTAAAGGATTCTAGACTTACAATTTTACTGGAAGTTATGAATGTGCTTTTCCTGTCAAGAATTTATGGTTTAATGTTCAAATTACTATCACAGTAGGTCTATTTGCAGTATAACTTCTATAAAAACACAAAACCAACTGCTCCAAAGTACCTATAGATAAAAAAAAAGCATACTGTACATAATGAAAGCTCAGTAACAAAAGTACCTCAGGAATTCAGTTTTACCTGAAGGAACAGCTGTATTGTTCTGGTGGTTTTCACCAGGTGACACAAATAAGTCTTCCTCCCCTTCAGTAGATGAACTGGAGGAAGATTCACTACTGAGATCATTCTCACTCGAACTGCTAGAGCTGGGTAGTAAAGCATACTTTCTTCGAGCTAATACTTCCCGTTTTTTCCTCTGCATTAAAATTCGTTCTTTTTGGTTCTGTGTCCGCTGTGAGGAACTGGTTTTCACAAATCTCTTTCTATATGGAAGTCTTCTTAAAGAACTGCTGTGAAAACAGGGTCTTTTCATTAATAACCCAGGTACAGAGTCTGTCTCAGTCCGAGGCCACTTTTGTGACCTTGCACTATGAGTCCTACTTGTAGTATTCAACACTGCCTGAGGGTGTCTTACAGGAGCATCTTTTTCTTCTTCAGATGTTACTGTGTCAGAGTCTCCAAAATGTAGGCTAGATGAAGGTGAAGAGATACAGTCACTAAAAGAAGAATCATTGTCTTCACTCTGTGTTTCTAGATGCTGTCTTAATCCTAAGATTCCTTGGTTTTCTTTATCAGGACAATTTTGAGTATATGAAGGACCAGCCTGCTGGCTCTTGCGTTTTTTTCTCACCACAATACTTTTGTCTGGGTCTGTACGGTTGCCATTCATATCCTTCTGCTTTTGAGAATCACCGCATAAGTGAGAGAACTCATTCCCTACTTTACTGGCAATCATCTCAACTTCTGCAGGGAAGCTTTTGGCTGCCCCAATAGGCTCAGGGTTCAAGAGGATCCCCTTCAGACTCTCCTGTCTCTTTGGTGCATCAGAAGGAACTTCACTCTTCATATCCGCTTCTAGAGTATAAACTATATTACATTCAGGAGTCCATTTAGACATGGAAAGTTTTAAGAAAGGCCTAGAAATAAAAACAAATATACATCAAAAAAAAAAAAAAGAGCATCAGAATTTTCAAGAACAAAAAGAAAAGTCATTTATTGCTAAAACTAATCTACCCCCGCCCCCTTGTGGGAAAAGCAAAACAGGATTAAATGAAATACAACTGTTTTGTAACAATATGACAAACACTGCTGGACAATGTAATTTTGAATGAAGACAGAACTATTATTACTTGCATTGAGTAGATGTTCTTGTAGTCAGCGAAAACACTATCACATTCACAGAGGAAATATCAACGTATGTCTCCAAAACGCATGAATGATGTCTTTTACCAATGGTTAAGCATGAGTTTTAGATTACAGTTTATGGAAGTTATAAAAACTTGAGCTAAACAGCTCCAACATTTAGCCATCAACTAAACTGTACTCTTAAATAAGGCCTACATCTTCCCCTATAACTGTATATACGGATAGTAAATACCTTGCACACAATACACAGTATAGTATGGTGATAACTGAGCTATAAAAATCAGTTACTTAGAATTCATTATTATTTTCTGACAAGGGAAGGAATAAAACAGGAGACATTTTGAACCTTACTATTCTGGGGTGAAGTAATAGAAAACCATTACAGTTTCTTTAAAAAAAATAAAAAATAACTGCACATTAATAGTATAGTGTATAGACAAAGCTATTTTCAGCCCACGTACTTTTGACTCTATCCTGCAACAGAAACTGAGCGAGCAACTATCACATGTAGCCTTAATAGCTGGTAGCAGGCAGGTTCCCCTCCAGGTCAAAATACTAGGCTGCCAACATACAAAGTTAGCCTCAAAGACTATTTCCAAGAAAACCTTTTGTACCAGAAGACTACTGAGAGACAAAGGTAACAATAAGCTGAGTAATACATTCAACTTCTACCTGCTTCACCTGGCATCTCTGCCTTCTGTTTAAACTCCCAAAAGGAAGTGACAAAAGCATTTGATTCCCACTGTGATAACCACTGAAGCACTCTTTATTGCAAGTAATATCATTTTTTGTGCCTCCTATGAATAAGGCTATTGTAGACTTTTGACACTTGTACTGCTTCAGCAGCTAAGTGCTCCCTCCTCACCGCCACCCCCCCAGTTTGTTCGAAGGAACACCTCCTTTGCTCTACTGGCAGAAGTGTTAATACACTGAAACAGACTATAGAGTTGACCAAACTGAAAAAGAGATTTCCCAGCCAGATCAGACACCAATCTGATTCATTGCATAAGCACACAACCAGTGATACCTGGCTCACAGCAGGCTGTGCTGAATAACCAGAAGGCTGCTTAAAAAAAAAAAAAAAAAAAAAAAATGCATAACTGTACCTTATGTGGAAATGAGGCTCCTCAAGCAGCACAGTTGAAATATCCATGAGGCCACAAAAAAGGCTAAGTCAGCAACAGTAAGACCTATGGTAGGTAGCACTGCCTACTCAGGTCAGCATCTTCTGCCTGAACCTTCCAATTAATTCTTCAGAATGCTAACACATTCTTACATGTTGCCAACATTTAAAGCTCTGGTTCATTCTGTCATAGAACAAATCAATACAAGATTGCAACTACAAAACAGAGTCAAATCAACATTTCAGAGATTGTTTCACAAACTGATACTTTCAGGAGCAGCTGTGAGCTCGCTGCTCCTAACATTCTTAAGAATGACTTATCTGAGTTTGCAATAGGTATAAATGGATGCATTATCCCTGTCAGCCTGTGTTCTCTTCATAGCCTTAGTAACTAATGTAATTCTTCAAGTGATGTAATCTGGAATAAAAATTTTGCATGGGGTATAAACATTCCAGTACTAAGATCTAAAGAAGCCACGATGTTCACTGGATCTTCCTGGAGATCAAGAATCTTGAGGACTCTAGAACCCCAGCTGAAAAGATCCATTTGAGTGTTCTCACTGGGAATCCTACAGACATTTCTAAGAATTACTGTCAAATGTGAGACCTATACCCTGTGTTAACTGAGAAAGTATTGGAAAACATAACCATATGCTGTAAGTTGAAAGCTAACTGCATGCAAGTTGGACTGTGAGCCTAAATATTTAAGAGCTGCTAAACCTCTAACTCTTCCCGTCAGTGCATACAACATGACAGGGTCTTACTTTCATTTCATCAGAAGACAACTCGCAGTAGGAGGTATTCCTTATTTACAACTGTTAAACAGAAGACTGCTGCATCCCGGACAACACATGTTCTTGTTTATTGCAATAAAGTTTAGCAGAGTGCACTATATAAGGCTACCTTCTTCTCTAGGACTGAGGAAAAAAAAAAAAAAAAAAGATGCAAAATTGGAAACAAACTTGGAATAAACATTGAGAGTGTGATAAGTTTTCATAGTAAAAAAAACAAAAAACAAACAAACAAAAAAGCATGCTTCTATTAAAGCCATGGAATTCTCCTCTGCTCCTGACAACTCCTGAAGGAAAATACTCAGTTCTCACATGCTCCTCTCTGTGCATGTGTTTACCCCATTCATGTACCATCTTTCTTTGGAACGGTAAGACCAAGACTTCCATTTTACAATACTTATTTCTAATAAGAACAGGAAATTGGAATTCAAAGCTGTTATAAGCACACAGAGAAGGAGGAATACAGTCTTTTTCTCATCCTTGCAAGGTCACCTTTAAGCAGTACTTTTGGTATTTAAGCACCACTGTTTCATAGAAACACAACACTTAGACAAAGTTTTCCATGGTCCAAAAGCAAGCCAGCCTCTCCCGCAATAACCCTACATTTCATCGCAAATTTTCAGAAAATCCACAAAATATTTCGATTTGGAAAACAAAACAAACCATTAATTAATGCAGAGAGCTTACTCCCTTTGAACATAATCATTACTGATCTTATACTACATGCCCAGCCTATTCACAAGTTTGCCGTTCTTCTAATATGACAAAGGAACAATTTAATTCTGAACTTTTCTTAGAAAAAAATCTGAACAACAAAAACATTTTTCACTATGCAACCACAAAGCTTATACCTTTGTGTAAGCTCTGTTTACTTCAGCACAGAAGCCACCGTAATAAAATACAGAGGTATTTAAGTTACAGCAAAAAAAAAAAAAAAAAAAGAAGAAGCAAGAAAGTTAACACTTTGAGAGACCTCAAACTACTATAAAATGACAAAAACACCTAAACCACCACACAGTGAAAACTAGCGCATGTGAAACAGTTACTAGCTCAGCTTTATTCCAACAAGCAGCCTAGATATTATAGCCAGGTAACTCAGATTCAAACATTTTGTATATCTGTGCTATTAAATACATGGAAAAGTCACCAGTAACTCAACTAAGTAAATAATCCAGAACCTTTCATTTTTGCTTACCAATACAGATCCTGATGGACTGCTTGCTCACGCGAGATCTGCTGACTTCCATTTAAAAATTACACAACAGCTTAAATGTGAGTATATTTTGGAAGTGAATGGCAGCAATCAACAATTACTAATAATCTATTCGTCCAGTATTTAGAAATGCTATTACAAAACCTTGAACAAAAAATTTAGCAGAAGAGACAAACAAGAACAGCTTACCAACTAGACTCCAATCCCTCCTAAGTATTTTCAGTGTTTAGGTATAAGAAATATCCATATTACATACAAGACCAATGCTTCTACACAGAATTTAAGACAAACTTGAAGAGGGACTACAAAAATATTATGCAATTAAAACTCAGAATATCATCTGCTGTTAAACAATTAGAAGATCCTACAAAATCTCCCACTAAAAGTAGTCCTCAGAAGCTTTTTCAGAAAGCAGAAAGATGCAGTAAGTGTTCCTCTTCCAATCAAAATATTTTCCTATTAACTTAGAGAATCAAGACTTCAAGAGGGAAGAGGGTATTATCTTCTTTTATGCCATCTTAAGTAAAGACTTTAACAGCTGTTAACAGAGCTATCTGAAAACCATAAATTTAAGTTCCTCTCTAAAGTGTATGACTTGATTCAGAATCATGACGTGTCCATGACTTTTATCCACTCACTTCACAAAATTAAAGACTGTTGATATTAATCACTCCAAGACATACAGCACTGCAAGAAAATTCATGCATATTTGGGAAGTCCCTCGAAATTCCTATATCAGTCAAATGACAAGCTTTGAGATCTTTACAGCAGACAAAAGTCTATGATTGCATAAAAGCAAAACATGAGTTATCAGATAGAGCAAGGTATTTTGTCATTAAGAATTTATTTCATTACTAACAATGAAGAAGTATGATGGTACTGAAGTCAGCACTATAAGAAGTGAAACAATTCACGATACACGAACTCAAATTTTCATGTAAATGTGATGAATACATGTAATCTATCATAATTTTGAAAATATATTTTCGGTTAGGCTGTAAATCATAGTCAACTCCCTTTATCATCAAGAAACAACCTCCCTTTTAGGTGTCAAGAAGCACCTTGATCAATTCCCTCAAAGTTGGCTACAGTAAGTACACCGTGCTCTGACAGATAACCAGCCTACCACTTTGCAGAACTTCTGCTTAAGAACATGCTTCTTACATAACCCCAAATTACTGGTCTCTGTCTTGTTAGTGTAATACACACCTAAACCCAGACAGCCATACAGAAGGTATTTGCTGAATAAACTATTTTGCTAGACTTCTAGGAAGCGCAGCCTTGCTAGGCTTAATGGAAAGCAGCAAATAAAAAGCTTCATTTACAGATCAGCTATTTCCCCGTTTTCCTCATCTTCAACTTCCCCCTCCTGTCTCATTACAAATACAGTAATTTTCCCCTTCCTGTAAGCACTCCCCACCCCACAGATCCTGAATGCACCTACAAGCAACTCAGGTATCCAGGGTTAAGCCTGGAAGACAATACAGGTAAAAAAATCTTCCAGATATGACAGCTCTGGAGAGTACCAAGAACTTGCAGAACATACTGTTATCATCACCTCTGAAAGAATTCATCAATTTCATTTCCATATGAATTCTGTGCTATCTTACACCATTTATGTACCCACCTCAGCTGCCCATATACAGTGACATCAGGCAAGTGAAGCTATTTAAGATTCTTTCAGAAAGGAAGTTTCTATCACTTTGCATATGTAGATCCTTTACCAAGTCCTACCTTATATTTTCTTTGCATATGTTAACTGAACTCACCCTTAAACTTTTAAAATTGATTCTTTTCCCTAATATGTGGCTTCTATAAAATTTTACTTTTAACATTATTTTTACACTCAAAAAATGTCTTCATGAGAAAACTTCTGTTAATATCTTGTATACATACACAAATCTTGTTTTATATACCGTTCCTACCACAATACTTTTCTGAACTGGCAAACGTGCCTATCAAGAGCTCTAAGAATGGACAAGTGAATGAAAGTATTACACAAACTGCATCTTGGAACACCAACAGTCCTTTTTGTCCTAGCATTAAAAGGATGCATTTTTATTCTTTCAGCAAGGCTCTTCCATCAGATGGATCTAGACACCAAAAAAAGAGGTAAACAAAAAGCTTATAAAATTTTTACAAGACCTTGGGCAAAAGCAAGATAACCTAAGTACTACTACTTCCCTTTCTCAAGGGCAGAGAGCCAAACGACTGACTCACGGGTGACCCTGACGCAACGGAGGTTGACAGGACTTGGAGCCATTTGAGAAGCTGACCCCCACTACGATTCCACAAAGACCAAATCTCAGTGCTATCATGCCCTGCTCCAGCAAAAATAAAGAGCTCATTACAGCAGCTCATGAAAAAACACCTGTTGGCCTGGAAGGGGCAGTCATGCCCTATTCATTTCAACCCTATCAAGCAGGGAAAAACTGTACAACGTAAAGTAGCAAGAACACAAACATCCAATATTCAGTTCCACTGCCAGCAAAACAAGTGTGATCATTTCAGAACCACTGCACTTTGCTTTGCTTTTGATTGTTGTTCATTTTCACCATGTAATGAGAAACTGTGCTCTTTTAAAGTTGTTCTCAACACCAAATTTTTAGCATACTGTATTTTGGTCTTTTGATCTTTGCTGGAAAATAAAACAAACGACAGATTAAAATCTATGCATCTTTACAAAACACCAACAAATCTGAATTTCTGTTATGTTTGCTTTGATGTTATATAGCATCAAACATCTTTATTCACAGGACAATATTAAGTACCCCTACAAACCACTCCCAATTTCCTTTTTTTGCTCTAATGCAGCTGGAGTGATGACAGATACTGTGATTTTTGAATGACAAAGTTACCCAAGAATTCTCCAGGCAGAACACTCACCTTTCGCCCTACAGAAAGGCACAATATATCAGAGTAACACACGTAGTTATTAGCTATCAACTACATGATAATGTTCTGGAGACAGGTTCTTGCCAACAGTCTCCCAAAGACACTCATTACATCCAGCCCAGACAGAAGACTTTGCCAGTGCTTTGTAGAGGGGTGCTACAGTTACTTGAGCCAGAGCAAGGCAGGCAGGCTTACTTACTCCTCGCAGCCAACTCTAGGAACCTAGAATGGCTGTGGAAGGTCTACTCTCCAAGTGAAACAACATTACTTTAAGTACAGTACTACTCTTATTAACCTTGCAAAGGCATCTCAAAAGATAAGTCAAACCACAGTAACTGTAACCAACAGAAACCAGCCTCTGGACAGGCAGACCCCTTAATTTTATGTCTGAAAAAAAAAAAAAAAAAAAAAAAAACCCTTCAGGGACCTTCAAGATCTGTTTCCTCATGCACTGGTCAATTCATATCAGTAAAGCAATCATCTCACAACAGACACATCAGGTCACCTATAAAACAGATACAGAAAGCCTATGTTACGCCATGTTATCATTCACCTCTGAGACTTGCTACCATTGTTTTTTTGTTTGTCTTTTTAATGGAGAGGCTACTGAAAGCATCGTACTGTCTCTTACATCTTGTAACAGAAACGAGCACAGGACAGCTACAGCAGAAGAGCTCTTCCCAAGGACTGGATCTATGGCCTGATTCCAGCTGGAATAGAGGGAACGCATAGGAGCATGCGCAGCTGGATGCACCTCAGCTAGATGAGCTGGCAGGCTAAGAACAATTCTGCACAGAGTCCTACAAATAACAAGCAAGTTCCCCTGCAATACACTATGAATCAGCCCTAGATAGTTAAGGCACCCATAGAAATCCAAGCACCAATCAAGCATCAGTAAAGCATTAACATGCACTTACCCGCTCGGGCAAGGAATCCATCTGGCTTTGCACAACAGATGCAAGCAGGTGGATTTGACAAACATGGTGTTCACAAGCACATTCTTCAGTCTAGACATTTCTTTGCTCTGTCCTAGGCTTAAACTCAGTTAACTACACTAACACTATGTAAATCGCGTTTTAAGACAGAAGCATTATGATTTGGCAACCAGGAATGCTTTGGCTTCAGTGAACTCCAAGACAAACATAACTGCAATGAATTTGGGAATAAGGAATTGTAGCTTTATAAAAGAATGACAAAATATACTTTTTTACTGGAGCTTAAGATCTTAATTAGCAATTCTGCTTCAGCCAACTTCAAGAGTATTGTTTGCAGAGATACTTAGAAAAGTCCTGAATTACAGAGCCATCAAAAATAATGTTAACAATTATTTATTAGTCTCTCTGGCAGTTTTGACCTTTCGGGTACATGTAACTGTTCTTAATGCAGTATCATTTTGCAAACACTTCTTGATAAAGCTTTAAGGAGCTAAGTATGACATGATCTTTGCCATGACTGCTAACAAAAATCCTGCAGGCATGAATTAAGAAATTAAGCATAAATACAACGTTATGTTGTTCTTTAGGAAGATGGTGAGAAGTAGGAGAATTTGCAGATACTAAACTGAGTAGATCTGCTCGTTTAAGAGGTAAAGAGAGTGCAGCAGAGACTTCTCCAGTCCTTTCACTTGCTAGAGTATAGTGGTAGTGGGTAAAAATCAAACATTTTACTTGACAGAAGATGTGTATTAGGATGGTATTTTAATGCCACCACTCTCCTTCCCCACCCAAATAGAGAAGGAAGTCTCTTGCTAGTAAAGTCTTGGACTAGCCTTCTGAAAAGGACTTCCACTTGGTAGATACTAAGGAAAACATCACTTTAAGTCACAGTAGTTACTTTTCCTAATTGCATAAACTATAAACCAGCAAATTAATCTTGTTAGGAAAATTCTGGGTTAACGAAAGAAACATTTTCCTTTCTCCCTCCCCCTCTGCTCCGTTAGGGGTCTCTGTTTGGCCTGACATTAAATCACCGAGAAAAACACTAAACTAAACTTAAGCCTTGTTTTCCGAATGAAATTCACTAGCGTAAAACTTAGGCTAAGGATGCATTTTGCGTTTCTTTTAAGAGCACTGCAGACTTCAGCAGCAGCTGATCACTGCCACTTACACAATAAAAACTTCAGGGACTATGACTGAGAATAATTATCCTATTCTTATGTTGTATATATTTCTTATACAACATTACTCAATATACAGTTCTAATTCTCCTTACATGACACGCAAACAGCTGAAGCACTACAGATCTGGTGATAAAATTGACCTCAAGGAGGTTATGCATTAGTAAAGCTGTTGAGAAATCTTTATATAACATCTGCCTATGGCAAATCCATCTCTCTTTGTCCTAGCTCCATTGTTCACATGTGAATTAAATTGTCTCGATTCCCCCCACCCCAGTATTTTTTCCCCGTTATTCAACTGCCTGACACCTAGGCCTCTGGACTTCATCAGCTGGGTATGGGGCACTATCACCTTTATCTTCTCAAATGAAAGTCTTCACTGCTGGAGGAAATACAAACAACTGAGATGAAAGATTCTTGATCTTAGGAAAAAAATATAGTAACTGCTGTCAGCTAAATGTTATTGCAGCATGGCCACCTCCACTGAAAGACTAGGCAGATATAACTGGTTATATAGGTCTACAAAACTATTAATATGAAGATAAATTGGAAGTCGTGGATCTATCAAGATATACTCTTAATACACTTTACAAAAGCCACTGCTTCGTAAAAGATACTTCTGAAAGGTCAGAATGCTCCCATACAGATCTTGAAAGGCCACTCGAAATATGCATGAATACTTAGAGTTGTTGTTCACCCCAGGGCTCCCAACACTAGACATAACAGCAGCTGTAGCTGTGAGGGCTTCAACTGTGAATAAATAGATGTTTAAATAAGTGAAACTTCAATAATTTTAAAGCAGGAAGCTTGGTGTCTTATACACTTTTATTTAAATACGATGAAACGCAAAATATGCACGCAGCCTTTCCTGCCCTACAAATTCAAGAGGAGGTCATTTTCTACTGTGGATGAGAGCATGACAGGTGACCAGACATTCACATGAATCAAGATCAACCACATCTTTCCCTGTCAAGCCTCGCACATGAACAAGAATACGATCTGAACTGCTGGTAATCTTGGCTAATAGGATTTTTTTTTTTTGGCCTCAGTTAATTTTCTCTGTCTGATAAAAAGAGTAAAAACATTTAAATTGGTGTAAAACTACTTTGCCAGCAAGAACTACAGGTATGTCAACTATTAGAAGCTTTCATTTTTGTTTTAAGAGTGACAAAATATTCCAATTCTTTTTATATGAATTTTCCTCAAAAAATGTTTCACTAAGTACGCAGAATTAATTTATCTTTGGAATGTTCCACTTGTTACAACAAAGACAACAGAAGCCTTATTTCACCACCTGAAAACCTAGGTTTTCTTTATTAGTTTGTAACACAGATATTCCACCGTGACACTACCTAGATCTCCATGACCAGCAGTCAATTCTTACATTTTTGTCATATACCGGTTTCTGAAATAATCACATTAAAAATCAAATAAGATTTTACAATTACAGGAAAATCTTCACTTCTGCATAATATCTTCTTTTGGCGGAGTACTTGAGTATGAGGAATTAAAGGTATCATTTAATCAGCTAAAGCAATCAGGCCTCACTCATGATTTCACAAAACCATTTCAAGCCATGGAAGAGCTTACTCAAACAAAACAAGAATTCCACGAATGTATGCTCAGCTCTAATCCTTAATCCCTGAAACACAGACACTTAAAAAAGTGTCTACTTAACACCTACCCATTTCCATAAGAGTTACAACCCTTTTTGTCTTTGAAGATCCTGGCCTATATTTCTGAAGGAGCATTGCTTCCTTGTTTATCAGGCAAAATGCATCCGACTATTTTTTATTTTTATTGGGTTAAGAAACAGAATACCAACTTTGCAATCAAAACAAATGACGCTATAACTATTACACACGCAAAGAAAACTCATTTCCGTAAGGGAAGAATTTGCGACAAATTTTCAAGGAGACAGAACCCCAAGGAGCGCTGAGGCTTCCCGCAGCGAACATTCGGGTTTGTGCGTCAACGAGGCACTGAAAAAACCCGACGCGGAGCTCCCATCCGCCCGGCTGCCCCCGCGCCCCTCCGGCCTGCCCC
>VXAA01003910.1:565045-623205 GCA_013399115.1 Anseranas semipalmata | reverse complement strand
GGGGGGGGGGAAGGTTGTTTTCTGTTGTTCTGGGAGCATCCATAACCTGCCAAGTAATACTGGGGAAGGAAATGTCTGTTTTATGCATAGCATTCTTCGTTGAACATACATGCGAAGAATATTCATACGTATGCTATAGATACTTGTTTTGGAAATTATCAGTCTTATAACAGTGTCATTTGTCTTAAGTTGTGTTGTGATGGAAATGATTATTTATGTTTTTTTGCCTGGTGCTGTGAATGGTCGATTTAATAATAAGACATATCTGTATAGAAAGTTGGAGTAATAACTTATCTGTGCTTTTGGCACACTAGAAAAGTGAAAGAAAATAAGCTAACAATGTGGTTTCATTCTCCCTCTGTGATATTACTTTATTCCTTACTCTGGGAAAGGTAATAGATGTTTAAGAAAACTACGTGGAAGCTAAATAAGGAAACACTTCCACAATTTTTAATATAGAGACCTAAATGGCTGTTTGTTCTGCTGTGATGAATGCTTCTCTTATCTGCTGCTTTTCATCCTCTTATTCTCCAAACTAGATTCGTGACATGCATGACATGCTTGAACTGGCCTCTTCTGTAGCTGTACTATTTTGCTTCCACAAAGATAGTTTGCCTACTAGTGATGCTGCTGCCTGAGCCAAGGCTTCAGTAGCTGCTCACTGCCACCTTTTATATGGAATTAAATTGTAAGGCTTATGTGTGACATATACAGCCTCAGTACAACTCAGAGCAAAATACAACCTTCGTGAAGTTCTTATCTGCTCACTTTGTAAACTTGAGAGTATCTCATTACTTTTCGGATTACAAAAGTCTTATGAGCAAGTTTCATGCCAAAACTACAAGGGGTTTATGCTGCATTATTCTTCCAAGTAAGGAACAAGAAAAACTCATTAATTTGTCTAGGGAAAATCTTTCTGGATCTTACTGGATTACTACTAACTGTTCTTTCTGTTAAGTACCTTTGAGCTGGAAGGAAAGGCGTTCCACTAAAGTTATATTCTTTTTTTCAACTATTCCTTGTTTGTCTTAACTGCTGATTTTGATACTGTCTTCCCCTCTCCATATCTGCTGCATTTTTTGTTGAAATATGTTACTGGTAACCAGGAGGTATCCCTCTAAAATTGGTAATCTAGCATTTGAAAAATCCATTCCCTAACCGTGTCACTAGGAAACTTCTGAAGGCATGTAGGAGATGCATGCCTATCAACTGCGTTTTCTCTTAAAATTAACTATCTTGATCCTCCTTGTACTTATATATGCTCTTTGCTATGAGTTGTGTTGAGCTCTCTACTGATTTTGCTCACAGATTGCTCCAAGCCTTTTGCTGATGTTTTACCCCCATCAATAGCTTCAGACAAATTCTATTGTTTTTTATTATTTTACTGCTGCCTAGCAGTAAAATTAATGACACTACCAGTTCTGTAGTATTTTTTTCATGCTATTACTGCTGTACAAAGGAGGGTAGGAATATTAGGTATTTGTTGAAGTTACGAAGACAAAACAGCCTCAGAAAAGGCCAGGGAGTGGGGCTAATGGATAAACCTTCTCTGAGCAGACGGGGGGAGGTGAATGCGAGGGAGGAAGGAGGTTTTTCTTGGGGGGAGAGGGTGTGGGGAGGGAATCAACTATGTCAGGTGGCCATCAGTTTTATATCTGAATGTGTTTTGTAGCTAATTCTACCACAGCTCTCAACATGTGTGGAAAAAGTGAGGTGGCTAATTCCCTAGCACTGTCAGTTAGAAAAACTTGATCTGGAATATTGATGCAGGCTGAATTGGAAGGAATAGTTGAGGAGGGAAAGGGTGTGTGTGCTGTATTTGTTTTCTCTCTCATTGCCTTTTTTTTGTGTGTGTGTATGTTGACAAAAATGGAGAAGAATAGGCATGAAGCTAAGGTTGGGACTTAGTTTTGTAGAACAGCATTTTGTAATGTCTTGATGAAATGATTTACCAACTGAGTGTATACTGTAGATTATTACTGGACTATGATAAGCTTTTGACAATGATGCCACTAATCCAACCTTTTATGAAACAGGGAAGAAACAGCTATAAAAGTTACCATGAATAGAAGAATAAGGTCTTGATTAAACTGACTTGAATGTAGAATTTCTTCCTCTCATATCAGACAGTACCTCACAAGTGCCCTATACCAAGTTCTGCAGCATATGATACTGTATGGAAAAAGGAGTCTTATTTAAAACAGAGCGTGTACCTACCTGCCCAACATGTAGATAAAACACAGGGAGCCGTGTGGATCTTCTCATGAGGGAAGCGTGCTGTTAGGAGTTTGTGCATCGAGACTTAAAGAATGCTTGCAGAAGGAGTCTGTAATCCAAGCAGAATCCTTGATCAATCCTATATTCAAAGTTAGTCAAAATGTAACACTTTTTACCAGAAGCTAATTAACTATGTGGGGTAAAGAAGAACTGCAGAAAAACTAACAAGTGCTATACAGGTGAGATTGGCTGGCTTTGCCAATTAAAGTTTGAAAGCTTGAAGTTGAATAAATACCAAGTGCTCCATCAAACCATCTTTAATTGCCTCAGTTGTGCCTCCACACCCTGGAATTTAGTAACTATAGAAAATTTAATTTTTGTAAAACAATGACAGTTTTCAAAAAAGATGGTTTTTTTTTCCAAGCCTGAACGTTCTGCTGCTTATTCTGGTATTTAGAGGAATTTACTGCTAGTATTATTTCTTTTTTTTTTTTAACGTTTCTGATATGAACATTCCTTTGAAGAATCTGCAACCGAAAATATGGTAGCATTTAATTGATATAGTGTAATGTGGTGATTGAAAGTTACTTTTTTTGCCAAGTTTTGTAGATAGTGTAGATGAAGAATAGGTTTTAGACTAATCAATTTAACTTCAGAATATTAATGTGGGCAAAGATGCTTTTTTGATACTTTTCAAGTTTCTAGACACCTATTATTTTGCATCTTTAGTCTCTTTCTGTTTTCCAACTGTATTTCCAGTTTGACAATACTGACTCTTAGACCAAATGTTGACAACAGGCTTATGCTATTGCCTGAATAATTTTGACTTCTTTATTAAACCTGTCAGTGACTAAAAGAACTAAGTAAAGTTGTATGCTACTGGCCTTTAAAAGGAAATTGGAGTTTGTTTTTTTTCATCAAACTGTCCATTATTTCTTCTCCTGTTAAAGTTGTTAACATCTGTTACTATAGTTCCGTGGTTTGGCTTCTGAAACACTGTGGTGTGCAGCAAAGGTGCCCAGCAGTAGATCAGAATTCTGCCCAGTGAACCATCACTGGAGAAAGATGGGGATTGTAAACTGCATTGGAAGATCAGATTATGAACATGATGTAATCTCTTGGGTGCTAGTACAAATGCCTTAATTTTAATCTTGAATAGCCTGAATATTTTTCTAAATATTTCTAGAATAATTTTTCCAAATTAGTCCCTCCTGAGCTTTGCTGACCTGCTTTTAATTATTGTTCTTTATGTATTTATTAAGGCAAGCAAGAAGCTTGTTTGATCTCACTGGCTGGTTCTGTTGATCTGCTTCACAGTTGCTGAATGAAATAGTACAGATTGAAAAGTGACCTCTCTAAATGTTCTTTTTGTGGGGTAGGAGAGCTTGCACTTGCATAAAACACTTCTGCAGCTTCAGCTAATTAGGCCTGTTAATATTGCAAGGCGTGTCTGTCTTAATTGACTCACAAGGTGGGCTTGTTAATTTATTATTTTTTCTAGGTATCTGACTGGTGGTATTCAATCACTCTACATCTCTCTGCAAACTTCTAAGTATTTCTGTCATTATTAAACCAACTGTTGAGATTCTCCTTTTTCCCAAGTGTTTTACTCAGGATAGAGTACATCATAACAAAATAATAAATGTCGTTCTCCTCTTTTGAGGAAAGATGTACTTAAATTATTTGTAAAAAGAACATTCCTTTGCAAGTAGACTACTTCTTGGATATTAATCAGTAGGTGATGTATAGAAAATAAACTTTCTTTGGGGAGGGAATTCTTAAGCTAAAATATCTGAACTCAGTTTTGATCCGATGAATAGAAATTTAAGATATAAGTTGTAATCAACACCTGAAAAATAGTGTACAGCCTTACTCTTAGAAATGCTTTGTATAGGTGGTTCCAATATTGGAAAGTTGTTCCCGTTGTTTGAGTTACGATGTATCAGCCTTACTGAAGTGAGATAGAAATGGTATGGAAATCTTACCTACAGCTTGTTTTATGTGCTCTCAGAAAACTTGTTAGGAAAAACTGATCTTGCCAAATACTTCCTAAGTAACTTCATGAAGGTGTGAGTGAGTGATATCTCTACTGAGCTGCACTAGGAAGCATTATGAATGTTTAATCATATGATTAGAAATTATGGCAAATGTTATGAACAACTTGATGATTCTCTAGAGAGTATCTGGCTGTGCAAAGTGCATCCTTTCTAAAAAACTTTAAATGAATAGCAGTGGTATGGTGCAGAAGCTGTAGAAGATTTAAATATTTGGTTACCCGGTGATACCATTTAAGAATACAGTAATGTAACAAGATGACTTTTGTTAATGTTGTGGCAAGTGGTCCTATTCAAGTTGCAGCAGCTGTGAAACTTTTAACTAAGTAATGTTATAAAGAATTTATCCCATTGTAAAGGTTTCCTTTCCCATCTTCCTCTTTGCCTCATGTCCCATGTCTTTAATACCCGATTCTTCAGCATCAGGTATGAGAGAACCTTGTTGGGTGTTTCATCAGGAATACCAGAAGAGATGCAATCACTAATTCTTCCAAAATGTGTTGATGAGTGTGTCACTCTACTTCTGCATGAGATGCAGATGTCTAGTTTGTTTAAGAGCTGTCTAGAATACGCTGTTCCGGATACTCTTGGGTAGTCTCAATTCCTCATGTAGGGGACCATGAATGGATAGGACAAACTTATGCTACTGTAAGACTTGTAAAAGAGAAAGTAAACCTGCATAATGTTAAACCAATATTTTAAAGATGTTCCAAATCTTCTACTTACCTCTAAGGAGGTTACCCATCTCTGTGTAAATAGTCTGTTGCAATTTTATGGTGTGTAGCAATTGCCGTTGCCAGAAAAGTGATTGAGCACAGTTTATAAAGGAGTGCCATCATACCAAGGTAAATTAGTATTTGTGTCGTTAGCTCAGGCACCCAGATTTGTGGTGAGTACTGTTTACACCACTGACATTTTCAATAGCCACTGCATGGATAACCTGTACATGTGAGAAATTTTCATGTGTTGGCAGCTTGTATGACTTGAGACCCACTGCACCTGTTGTCTGCAGAAGGCCCAGCCATTCTGACAGTAGTTGTTAACATACCTTTTAATCCCAGTTATTTTCCTCAAAGTGAGACTGGTCTTGAGTATATACATTGACAAACACTGCCAGTTTCTGAGAGATGTTTGTAGCAATCTCACTCTAGTCCCCTGAAAACGAGAGCCAAGTAGGCCTTTCAGTAGTCCATTGTGAATGAGTATCAGTGTAGACAAATCTTGAATTTTCACGGATGCAGTTTTTTTTTTTTTTTTTTTAGCAAGTTACTGTCACTAACAAACCTATACCAACAACTGAAAACTATTTGTATCAGACCCTTGAAGTAATGTGACTCTAACCAGGACAAAGTAACTCGAAACACAGAACTGACAGGGAGAGTAAGCTTCCTTAGCATTTTGTGGCTTGAAGCTGCAAAGTGAAGGTCATTATTCAGGCTTCCTTATGTCTTTGAATATCTCTGGTACTCAGAGTAAACTGGGCTTTTATTGCAAAGACAGACTAAAGAAAGGCTAATGAAAACATGTATGCCTGTCTTGCTTACTCTAGCAGCAAATAAAAAGTATGCATGGCTTCCTTACGCAAAGGCATAACTTCCTTTTCATGAGGACATGGCAATAAAATAGTTCTCTAGCTGTCGTTGCAGAATGATGGGACTTATTTGAGGTAGCTGTGTCAGTTTTTCTTCTATTCCCTATAAAGTTCACCTGCCAGATTTACTTGGATAAAACAAGTGAATTAAAGTAGTTTTCACGTACATGCTAGCTAGTTGCTAAATGTCCAGCATCTGCTGTGTGTATTTGCCTACCTCTGTGTATGCCTAATTAGATATGAGATGCAGGAAGAACTTGGACTTTCAGATTTAACAAACTGAAGAACTGAAATGAGAGGGTTGAAACAGAAAATAGTTGAACATGTGTAGAAATCCCTGCTGTTTCACTGCTTTTGTCTTATATTGAAGATACCTGTGGTTATAGATTCTATCGCAGAATGCTGAAATATTAATACAAAGTTTGGGTTAGTCTTTCAAACATCTGGCGTGAAGCATATCAAAAACTGTCCTTTCTGGTATAAGTCCACACCTCTTTCTGAGGAAAACTAGCTTCCCTAAGTATACCTGTGCTGCTGGGTTTTTACTCCCAAAATCTCACAAATATATTGCATTCCAAATATAAAATAGGAATATTTTGTTGGTTCTCTTATGCATTTAGATCTGAACTTTCCTATGTTTTGCAATCATAGACAACTTCTGCTGTGTATCTTTTCCAGGAGACTAGTGCATTTCTGCAAAACTGCAAAATGGTGTATGTAGGAGTTCTGTCAGTGTTGCCTCTCAGTGAAACAAGTGAAAACAATTGGAGTCCAAGTAGAAACAAACCAGTAGTCTCTTTTTTTTTTTTTTGTCCTGTAGTATAGCAGTTTCTAACCTTGAAATGCAATTTAAGAACTCTGTGTATGAAAGACTACAAAAAATTAATTGTTGACAAAAAATGGCTATTCCAAGTAGCAGAAATGTGCATACTGGATCAAACTTGAGCTTATGCTTTCCTTTTCTATTCCTTCAGAGTATAGAATTGATAGAATTGATTTAGCATTCATTAGGAGATGAAGTGATGAGTGGAGAGGTGAGGTCAAAAAATAAAGCGTTGTGCTGATCCTGACTGCCATCTCATTTGCATCTTGAATTGATGCTGAGTTTCAACAGAAAATAGTAAAGCTCCTTCCCAATGTAACTGCTTTTTCACCTTGAGCTACTGACAATTGTCACGTAGGCTAACCTTTGATAAAATGAATCGGAGAGAGAGAATGCTCTAAAAAGGGCTTGTTTGTGTGGGCATAGTTGTATCTAGTGTTCTTTGGTCTTGTTTTTGCAGAAGGTTAAGGAAATGCAATGGGTTCCAAAGGGAACTCTGTCTAGTTGTCATCTCCACCAAGCCATCTTTATTAGGAAAAATTATGTGCATACCAGAAGAACAGAATTCTTCAGTGGAACATGCCCTCTGTACACTAAAGAGTATGTAGAAAAGCCAGGTGCTTGACCTGACTCAGTTCTGCTGCTGATTCCCTCTAGTGGTGAAAAGCACTGAAAAAGGTGGCTTGGAGAAGCTGTGCTCTTTACATAGTTGTAGATACTCAAAAACACAGCTAGATAAAACCCTGAGCAATCTGATCAAAGAATGCTAACTTCTAAGTTATGGAGCCAGAGGCTGGGCAGACTAGATGACCTTCAGAGGTCCCTTCTAACCTAAATTGTTCTGTGCTTCTAATTGTCCTATAAAGACTGGCCTTTCCAAAATCTTAAATTATAAAGATTTTGTTTAACTCCAATAGTTTAACTCCAGTAATTCTGGAAATGCACATTTCAATGCTCTCTTAAATGTCATCATCATTGAAAGTAGAAGAGTCAATATTAAAATCACTAACTTGGATGTAACTGCTTGTTTATGAAACAGGATTGATTGTTCATAGTCACTCATCTGACATTTTTTCTCTTCTCCTCACCTTAAAAACACTAGACTTTGGGGGGCTTATATAATAACGAACAGCTTAGATAAACCGGAGGATATAGAGAAAAATAAACTAATGCCCAACATATAATTGTTGGAAGGAAGCCTGCTCTGCTTAGCAGCTTTCATCATTAGCATATCCTGTCGTTTCAGGTAAAAAGCAGGAAGCTGATGAATCAACTGGTGATGCTTCAGTTGAAGATGATTCCTTTGTCAAGGTAATAAAAGTATGTAATTTTTTTCCCCAAAATGCAGAATATTCCAATTTCTACTTAAGTGCAATGGTTGGCTTTATTTACAATAAATAAATAAATAAAACCTTTCCATTTTCTCTGGGCTAATTTACATGGAAATCTGGAACATTGTTTTTACTGTGTTCAGAGCTGTCATGCCTAAGTTTGTGAAAGTATGGGGTTTTTGGAAGCACATTATGAATTTTTATTATGGCTGTGATACATTGTTTTGCAAAAACAGTGATTCTAGCAGTGATTTTTTTTTTCAGAATATAGCTAATACTCATAGTTATGCCAAATATTTGTTGTTCTCATCAAAAGGAAAGTGAATTGGAGACTCAGGATGCAAGTGATCAAGATGGAAATGATGAATTAAAGGACTTTAAAGAATCTGTTGAAGATGAGAACTTGAATTCTAAAGAACTCCCATCTGCAGAAAAGAAAAGATACCACAGCGTGGAGCCAGCAGAGACAACAGAAGATGTAGAAAAGGATTCTGAAAGTCAGGTACTCCATTGTATTTTATGTGCATTTTTATCAGCAAAATATACATTTTATTGTCTGTATTAATGGGAAGTCAGAACTAGTTTTTCCACTTTGTCTTGCTCACAGATCTCTAAAAGATCATGTGGGACTTTTTTTTTCTTTTTTTTGGCCTGTATCTGAATAGTCCTGAAACAAATGTGGTATCAGCTGATAAAATTGTACCACAGTCCACAATTGAGTTCCCAAATGGTCCTTTTCCCTGTTACTAGTAATGACAGATGTAATCTGAACACTGAACTTTAAGATGTGAGTTATGAAAAGCACTCATTGATGTTCACTTTGAGTGTGCATCCATTTAGCTAAAATGTTTTCTGAATTAATTGAATTTCTCAAGTCTGAATATTTTTTAAATGTCTTGAAAGGGACTTGCTCAGCAAGCTATTTGTATGTTTTCATAGGAAAATGAAGGTCAAGACATAGAAGATTACACTTTTCCAAGTGTCCCTGTAAGTTCCACATCATATTTTTTTAAAACAGATTTTCATTGTTAATTTGGAAAAGATCATTTTATACTGGCTTTTGTTCCAGTTCGCATCTTAGAGAGTTAGATAATGTAATTCAATAAAGGTAAACCATACAGGAAGCTTTTTTTTTCTCTTTGAGAGAGCAGATAATTATGACTTCAAAATAAGGTATCCTATGTAAATGCAAACTCCCATCTACAATTTGGGAGTATTCAGTGTATAGACTTAGTAAGGAATATTTTTTAAACTCTTAAAAACATTTCCAAGGGCTATGATGAGTGATAACATAGTATATATAGCCTTTACATCTAGAACTTCTGTTTTAACTTTGAAATTTGTTTTTGCAGAATTTTTTGTAATGTTTTGTTTTGATTGTTTTTGTTAATACTAATGTTTGTAACATCTTTAAGATCAGAAGTTCATTCTGAGTTGCACAGAACTGACATCTGAAAAGGGACATCTCATACAGCATGTCTTTTTAGTGGTGTTAATGATAAATAAATACATGTTAAAATCGCAGTGTTTCATTTTGAAATAGTTAAGGAAGGAAGTCTTCCTAGTTTCAGACTTCTCTCCTAAGCTTTCAAAGCCAATGGTGGATTGCTTGCATTTTGTTGAAAGTGGTACTCAATGTGACATCCATTCTGAAGGTTTTAGCAGGATACAGGACAGTTTATAAATGTCTTGTTAAGGGGAGGCAGGGTTGCGGGGAGAAAACAGCTACACGTTGCAACCAATTGCAAGTGTTGCAGATAAATACCAGTGAAGTTTAGTACAAATTTTCAATGATTTTGACAAGGAAGGTGCACAAGCCTGGTTTCTATATCATCTTATCTTTGGAAACAGTTTCTCAGTTCATTAATTTGCCTTCATATCATAGAAGTTCTATGGAAAATATGAACTGTTCTATGGAAAATATTAACTGCTTTAAGTTCTAAAATAGAAGACATTTAGTCTTGACTTCGTTTTCTTGCAGGATGGTGAAGATGAAGAAAATGAAAAAGGTATGTTTGAAGTTTAATAGAGTTCGGAGGTCTTTAGCCTGGTAGACCAGGCAATTTTCTCTTGTAATATTCAGTCTCTTTACTAATACTAGTCTTGTCTCCAGTACTAAGTATCAGTTGTCTTCTTATTAAGCTCAGCACCTGGAATCATTGCAGTCAATGGGTTTATTTTGCTCTTAAGAGTTATTTTACTTTTAAGAGCTGATTACAGTACTTATCAGTTACTGTGGTGGATGTATAATATAGTTGAAATACTATGAATCTTAACTAAATACAAAAAAAAACATAGTATTCAAGGACTCTGATTTTAATATACGGTAAGTCTTGATGCAAATGCTTCCAACTTGCACTGCAGTAACTGATGTTTAATTGGGTTGAAATGATACACCCTTACACTGAACTTGAGCGCCCAACAAATGTATGGACCATCATATGCTTGACTTAATGTCACTTGGAAATACCAGTTGTATATAGAATGGTAAAACAAGTGTTTCGAAACCTATGGAGTGGCTACCTTTCTTTTTTAAGCTGTGCTCATTAGTGAAACTATAGAAGGAATATAATGCATCTGGGCAAACAGATTTTCTGGACAGAAGTCTTAAGGATTCTACGTATTGTGGACTGGAAGGGACATGGAACACGATCACTTTATGCAAGATGGAACAAACGCTGAAGTTACAGGATAAAACTACAGACTCCTTGTTTACGAGGGACCTACAGCTGAAGTATCTCTTCTGTGCAAACCCAAGAATACTGTTGGAGATGCCAGGGTGGGACTGAGATGGAAAATCTGCCCAGTGGATGAAGACTGAGAACCGTTTGTCTACGAACTCTGGATTAAAGCTCAGTCCTCTGTTTTCTGCAGCAGCCTTGTACAGCCAACTTGACTGCCAAACAACTCTTGGAAAGGAAAAGTCTAAGAATACCAGCATGGAAGACTGACTGAAATTCTCCAAGACTGTAATTCTTTTGGATTTGGGAAGGCTAGAAGTCTTAAAACCAGGAAGGTTCAAAGATGGATTAAACCAAACTGTGAGCATCCAAAGCAACTATTTTCTTACGACATGCTAAATCCTAAACTGGAAAATGGATACTTCATATGAAGAACGGGTATCTCCAGGACGGAACCATATTCTGACTCCTAATGTTTTGGTATTTGTCTCTAGAAAATGTGTTTTGCCATGAAGAATAAGTGATCCTGGGTAAAGGATTTATATTTGTGTTAATACACCTTGTGTTTTTTTCTAACCTTCCATCAGTGCTAATAACTGGCTTTGTATTTTCTAGGTCCTATTCTAGCTTATGCATATGAAATTGTTTAAACTTCTTGTTTTGCCATATTTATTCCTGTTAAATCCTCTTAGATAAAGCAGGTTCTGGTGATGGTACACAAGAAGTATCTAAACCTCTTCCTTCAGAAGAAAGCCTAGCTGAGGCTGATCACACGGCTCACGAAGAGATGGAAGCTAACACCTCTGTGAAAGAAGCTGAGGATGATAACATATCGGTTACAATCCAGGCTGAAGATGCCATCACTCTGGATTTTGATGGTGATGACCTCCTAGAAACAGGTAAAAATGTGAAAATTACAGATTCTGAAGCAAGTAAGCCAAAGGATGGGCAGGATGCCATTTCACAGAGCCTGGAGAAGGAAAGCAAGGACTATGAGATGACTGAGAACCATAAAGATGGTAAGAAGGAAGACTGCGTGAAGGGTGATCCTGTCAAGAAGGAAGCCAGAGAAAGTTCAAAGAAAGCAGAATCTGGAGACAAAGAAAAGGATACTTTGAAGAAAGGTCCCTCGTCTACTGGGGCCTCTGGTCAAGCAAAGAGGTTTGTTTTTCTATGTCAGTTCTTTACGATACTGAGTACCAGCATTCAATAAGATCACTCTACATTAAGGGGGTAGCAGCAAGAATCTTATAATTAGTATCCTATGCTCCTGCCTATAGATTTTTTTGACCGCCATAAGTTACTTTTTAAAATTCAAGATCTTCGTATAGACACTATGTCCTACTGATTGCATTGTCGAATTGTCAGCATTTATTTATTTTTTTCAAATTGACGAGTTTTTTAAATGTCCTTGTGATGATGGTAATGAACAGCTATCAGTTCTAAGAACACAAAATGAAGTCAAGTCCCCGTCCTGAAATCTGGAGAAGATTGCCATATATCCACTGAATAGAGTTGTCAGAAAATCTAGATCTTCAGGCATCCTGGGGAAAATCAGTGCAAGAATCCATAAGGGAATCATTTGTCAAATATACAGTCTAGCCCTTTTTTATTTTTATTTTTTGAAATGTTAACTTGTCTATTAGTACTAGTAGTATAAAATGCAACGCTTATCAAATTCTGTATTTTCTGTAATTTGCTTCTCTAGCTCCACTAAGGAATCTAAAGAAAGCAAGACAACATCAAAGGATGATAAAGGTAACTATTGCAAGTTAGGGTAGTATTGCCTTGAAGTAAATGCCTTCCTATTTGAGAACTTCCTTGCCATGTACTAAAATGGCTTATATAATTGAACTCATTTGTCTGTAGTAAATTATGCTAGAGGTGCGGTAGTCATTAGCTCAGTGTGTGTTTGTTTGTGTGTATTGCTTCTTACGCCAGATTGCTTATAAAAATAAATATTTATTCTAAGGACTCAATGGAAAATATATTCTTTATTTCAAAACACTACTGTGAGCAAATTCTACTTAACATTTCCCAGGTGTTTGTTTTGATGAGAAGGTATAATTTTCAGATATGCCTACTGTAATGTAACATCAACACAAATGGTTGTATATATACACAGGAAAAAAATGCAAAAAAAACACTTGCAAATACTTAAACATAACACCAATGAAATTATTTGTATAGACTTCAATTCTAGCTCACTTTTAAATAAAATGAGCTCTCAAATACAATATAACAGCTTATAACAGCTTGTTAATATAACAGCTAACATGCCAGCTAGCAAAATTGCACTTGTGATTGTTCAGTACGTTAAAGCTGGAAACTATTTGTATATGTTGGAGTTTCCTTCTGTTACCATAAAACCTAGTATTATGATTTAAAAATTCAGAGTAGAGCTCTAGAGCACATTAGTATCAACAGTTATATTGATGCTTCAGAGCTGAACAAATATTCTTATAAGCTGATGTCTCCTTATTCTGCCTATTAGCTCTCTGCCAAAAACCTTCATCACAGAATCTCCTGCATATCACAATGGATGAGTGGAACTGATAAATGAATTTTTGAGGGGAAATTTGTGTGACAGACATAATTGTCTTCTGTAGATACCTGTCTGTTCACGACGGTTATATACTTAGAATGAAATTAAATAAAGATATGGCAAATCTGTTTTCACGTTATGGGTAGCATATACAATAACTATAACAGTAACTATCATAAGGCTGTCTTAAAATACATATGCAAAGCCAGTATAGTGGCTATTTAATGATACTCTAAGCGTATCACAGTTTATCAAGATAATCTAAGATTATCGAGATAATTATCAAGATAATCCTAGATGAAGATAATTGAGATTTTGTTGCCTTTTGGTCTTAGCTAATCTTGACCCACTGAAGATAGAAAACCACCTGTTTCTCAAGGTGGTTAAATTACCTTTTAAAACTGCATACCACCAGATTTATTCAACTGTTTAACTGGAGCTCCAGTTCTGGTCTTGCCTATGTGACTGGCTACATTTTAACTTACTCAGAAGCAGTTCATATATTTAGCAGCACACAACAAGAAACTGAACAAAATAATACAAGAAATGTTGGGAACATGTATACATGACTTTCTTGAGTTCTTAGTTCTATGTTGCTACAAAAATGGCTAACACATGTGAGTGTTAAGTTTTTTATTGTTGTTGTTTGGTGTTCTGTGTTTTTTTTTGTTGCTGTTGTTGGTTGGTTGGTTTGGTTGTTTTTTAAGGATGTAATGTTTTTCTTGCTTTTCCTTAGTATTTTCCTTAGTATGTATGAAATCACATTTGGTGGGCTACATCCAGCAGTACTTCTAAAACCTGCTCTGGATGGAGGGCAGACACTTCAAGAAGTAGTGGAAGTCGGACACATTCTGGAGGCTAGGAAAAATAATTTATAGCGAGGATTAACTGTCTCCTCTGTTTACTTTTCAGTCCTCTTTGGTAATGTGACTAGTGTAAAGATGTACTGATGAAGAACAAATGCTGGGTGCTAAAAAAAATTTTTTTTTTTGATGGAAGTTATTGATAAGAACCAAAAAGTTGAAGCTAAATTTATATATCCAAATGAGGGTAAAGCATGCTTTAAACAGAGGATTGTATGATTTTCTAGCTCTGTCTTCTGGGTATGACTTAGCCAAGCTGTTGGTCTCAATACATGGGTGAATGAATTAAATCTTATGGCGTATATTTTTTTTATATAGAAGTCTTTTCAAGAAAGGTAACCGGATAAACAGTTACTTAAAGGTAACAGGCTAAGTTTCTCTTTTCAGCAACAGTTTAGTTCAATATTGATAATACCTTTGTCTCCTTAATTTTTCTTTTGGCTGTTTTGCAAAACTTGTTTCAGGAAGTGCAAGCAGTGTTAGTGGTAGCAGTGGAAGTTCAACTAGAAACCTGTGGGTTAGCGGACTCTCTTCCAACACAAAAGCTGCTGACTTGAAAAATCTCTTTGGCAAATATGGAAAGGTATTTCATGTGGTGTGACATTGTGTGTTGTGTGTGTCTCTTCCTTCCTACTCCCTCCTCTATTCAGATACAGAAACCGAGTATTACTTCATTTAAACACAAGTCTGAGTTGGAACGTCTAACCAGTGTAACCTTAAAACAAACAAATAAAAAAAAAAACCAAAAAACCAAACAAACAAAAAAAAACCACAATACTTTCAGCACCTAAAGTAAGAGTTTGTGCTTACAGGAAGAACCATAAATTAACTTGGTATGAAAGTTGTCTTCCTTTTGAGGTAAAACAGACAGAAAAGAAATGTCACTAATATGACTGGTCAGGACTGGCTTTGAGCTTAAGTTGTTGTTTTTTGTATTTGTCTTGTGTTGTTGTTTTTTTTTTTTTTTTTTTAATTGAAATTGAATAATGATGGCTATGTTCTTTTGTAGCAGCTGTATTTAACCATTAGTGTAAGATAATGTGCCAATTGGTAAAATTGTAATCTAACCAGTCTTTATAGCACCTGCTGCACTGGGAGACCTAAAGGGAAAAAAAAATGTTCTGAGGGCTTCTGAATGGGGAAAAATAGGTAAAAAATAAGACAGCTTAATGTCTGTTCTTTCAGGGAGTCTTTTAATGATTTTTATGAACCTTTTGTTACAGGTTGTTTAAACTAACTCAGTTTTCCTGGATTTTTATTTGGTTTAACATGGGAATTCTGTAGAACACTGCAGAATCCATATAAGCCAGGAATTCTTCTGAAAACAGTTGTTTTTGTTTTTTCCTTTTGCTCAAAGGAGTTACTGATAACTATGTGAATTCATAGCATCTGTGAAAACTTGTGCAGTTATGATGTTGTTACATCGCTGGGACTAGTTAGAAACTTCACACTGTGACTATTAAGTATGTGTACTGATTATTGGATGTCTGATTTTTCTAATAAAGTAAGGAGGTGATTTTATTTGGTGCCTTCACAGATAGAGAAACCCAAGTGTATACTTCAAAATTTCTGATTCTTTGGCTGTTTCTGCTGTAAAGGTGCTTGGCACCTATATTTACCTACATTTCTACTTCTAAATAAATTAGCAAATATTTGATGTGTAAATGACTGTACCATTGCAGACTGCTAGAAAGATGAAATTCTTTCATTAGAGCAAGACCAAATCAAAAAGACTAGCTCCAGTAGTTACAGAAATTCTAACAAAGAGTGGCAACGCAAGGCTTAATGCTTTCTCAAGATGCAGGTGTCAAAGAGCTGGTTTCTGAAAATGCTTAATTGACACATTTGCTAGTTGCCTTTGAAGAATTTTCTGCCTTATTAATTTACTGCATATTATTGCTTATAACTTCCTGTCATTTATTGGCAGCTGCTGACTTTTTTTGTTTGTGTTCATCCATCAGAGATGAACCATCAAATTCAGATTAGTGGTGTTTTTGTGAATAAATTTTGATGGCGATTTGTCAACAGTTTAGGTAATGTGCATGAGACTCTTACTGGCCTAAACAGGAAGTAAGCATTAATTTGCCATGATTTGAAAGTTGGGATAAAGTTTTCGAAAAGGTGAATTATGCTTTTAAAAACTTGCAGCATCACTCCTAGTGGGGTGTGGTTTTTTGTTTGTTTTATATATACTAGGGTAAAAACATTTCTTACATCTCTTCCTTACTAGAAATGTATTTCTAAAAACCTAAATTTGACCTGTTTATGCAGGTACTTGGTGCAAAGGTGGTCACAAATGCACGAAGCCCAGGGGCGAAATGTTACGGCATAGTAACGATGTCTTCTAGTACAGAAGTGGCTAGATGTATTGCACACCTTCATCGAACAGAGCTGCATGGACAACAAATTTCTGTTGAGAAAGTAGGTTTAATAAGATGCAAACTTTCCCGAAATAGACCATCTTATGCAAGAATCTGTATTAACCTATTTGCTTTTGGAAAAAATATAGGTGAAAGGTGATCCCTCCAAAAAGGAGCTGAAGAAGGAAAGTGATGAGAAATCTGGTTCAGGTAGAAGTATGGGAGATAAGAAAACTGCATCAAGTGATAAAGCCAGCAAGTAAGAACTTCTTATGTGTCTTCTAAAGTTGTGGAAATCCTTTAAGTTGAATTTTCCTCATTGTGTTTGTGTATCTCTCCTACCAAGAACTCCATCAACCAAAAAAGAAGAAAAGAAATCTGAGAAATCTGAAAAAAAAGAAAGTAAAGAAGCCAAGAAAACAGAAGGTAAAGATGAGAAGAGTGATAATGGAGCAAGTGGCCCTAATCAAGAATCCACTAAAAAAAATGAAGAAAAGAAAAGAATAAGTATGCAATATAGCCATGTTTCCTCCTATTGAATCTGTGTGTCTGACTTATTTTGGGGGCATGTTCTTGCTCTTAGTGGAAGCAAAATTATTAAACACCTGTTCTTTTTTTAGACTCCAGTAATATCTATTACAGCTGATGTGAAAGCTTCTGTATTTTATATTACTAAACTACAGACGTGCTAGTATGCTTCTCCTACCAGTAACAGTTTGGTTTAGAGATTCATAAATTACACCAAGGAAAATCTGTAGTAGGCAAATGGAGATGTGTTTGTTTTAAACCCCCCCTTCTTTTTTTTTTTTTTTTTTTTTCTTCCCCCTTCACTAGGTGGTAAAAGCCCAGGTCAAGTTGTAGTTCTAGACCAAACAAAAGGAGACCAAGGACATACTAGGACAGTTAGAAGGGGAAGGTTTGATAAAGTAAGTATCTATAGACTTGATGGAATCCTTATCTGATTTGATGCTACCGTACAGTTGATATTTTTACTGATGACTCAATAAACTATCACAAACTGCTAAGCATAGATAGAAGCTTTGTATGCTTTGGGATAGCTAAGTAGTTAATGATATTTGAACATAGCATCCAGAAATCTCCCTAAGTGAATGAGACTTCTGAAATAACCATTGTAATCTCTATCTATAGCCACAGATATTGAGGAACAAAGAGCGTATTATTCAAGATAAAGTGAAATTCAGGGAATACAGGGGTAGAAAGGATATCTTGCCTTTTGAAAAGATGAAGGAACAGAGATTGCGAGAACACATGGTTCGATTGGAAAGAATACGACGAGCTGTTGAACTCCGAAGGTAGTAATTCAACTTTTTGCTAAAGGCTATTTTACACATTAATTGATCAGATAGTATATTTAGAAATCTAATTATAATGTGTTCTGTCAAGCCTTTTACTCAGATGTTAAAGTCTGGGACTCTACCTAACAGTATCTTTATACAAATTAACTGACTCCAAAATTCGTTTAATCTTTTAATAGCCATATGTGTACTTGCATAGCTTAGTGTTTGTTAGAGGGGGTGTTACTGCATGCTAGTTTGCTTTTTGAAAAGATAAGTTGAATAGGAGATGTGGTCAGAAACAGTGTTTGTTTTTTTTTTTTAAGAGAACTATTGTATGCCTAAATGACAAATCAAGCTTAATACCATCTTGTCTCTACATAAAAGGACTAAATGGGTAGTCTTTTCTATTCGGCTCATTTTTTTGTGGCCAAAAGCTTGCAAAGGATGGTTAAGTGACTTATGTTGTTAACTGGATTTCCCTAAACAAAGGAATTCCCAGCAAGCATAAATCTTATAGGAGGAAATGTCTTTCCTGCTTCTTGTAAGCTGTTCTATAGGAAGTGGGAAGAAGACAGTAAAATGAAGTTGTTCACAAGTATACCTAACCTGTGCAAGTCAGAATAATCACGTTATTCTGTCTTATTTTTGGACAGAAAGCAGTAAGTAAATTTTTCTTAGCTTGAAGTGAGTAAGAGCTAAAATAGCAAGTATTTTAAAGATCCAAATCATATTCTTTGCTAGGCTGTTGTTGTCATCTGGCAGATAACAACAGAACCGTATGAATCCAGCACAAAAAAAAAACAAAATCAGAATGATGATTCTTGACATAAATTTTTTCTAGTATCAGTTGTCTGCTTAAATGTTTCTGCAGAATATGATAAGAACAGTTTGGCTACTTGGGGCTAAACGGACTAGACTTCTCATACCAGGGCTTCTGTTAATAGCCTTCTCTCAAATAGTTTATGAATGTCTATGCCTGAGATGATGTTAGTTTTGGATGAGAAAATTTTTCAGATGAGTTTCTGCTACCTCTTTTGTTTGTTTGTTTTTCTTTTTCAGGCGAAGAGAAATTGCTGAGAGGGAGCGTCGTGAGAGAGAACGTATACGAATAATGCATGAACGAGAAGAATGCTTGCAGAGGGAAAGGGAACGATTAGAAATCGAAAGGCAAAAATTAGAGAGGGAAAGAATGGAACGGGAGCGCTTGGAAAGAGAGCGCGTTCGTATTGAACAGGTAAGCATATCTGTATTTTCGACTATAATGTCATATCATTATGGACTATAGCCCAGTTTGCACTTGCTATGAATTATTCTCTTCACCCTTCCACCCAGGCCTTAAAAGAACCACTGTAACAATGAATAATCCACAACGTAAAACAACCAGAGTAGTCTTTTATCTTGTTTAACTTGCAAACTGATGGCAAGTTCTTGCTACTGGTTATATAGTAGCTGTATGTATCTGTCACAAACACTAATACTGAAATTCAGCAGATCAGATTGCCCATTCTAGTCGTAAGTAACTACTGGCTTTTTCTTAGAGAACAACGGCACAGCAAACTTAATGAGATGCATGTCTGGTCAATGAACACATTAACAACATAAGAAATGACCTGGAGATTTTTATACCTAACAGCCAATAGCTTCTCCAGATATGTTGTCTCTTTTAAAAAAAAAAAAAAAAAAGAGAAGTATTCCTTATGCTCTTTGATCTGGGATGCTATCCAAGGATGAATTATATCAGACAGCATTTAGCAGAAAACTATCAGGTGTTAGGTCTGTATGCTTGATAACTGTTTTATAGGTTTCTCTAGTAAGAGCTCATGTTTATTGTGTTTTTTCACCCTTCCCTTTCATGGTAGGAACGTCGAAAAGAAGCAGAGCGTATTGCTCGTGAAAGGGAGGAACTTCGTCGACAACAGCAACAACTTCGTTATGAACAGGAAAAAAGGAATTCTTTGAAACGTCCACGTGATGTAGATCACAGGTAATCTAATTCTCAAGCCATTGTTCTAGAGCCCTTAGTAAAAAGAAACAGCTACAGCCTTCAAGTCAAACTTGAAGAAGCTTTTATACCTGAAACAAGTCTTCCCAGAAGAACTGAATTTCTGGTATTTGTTTTTGACATTAGGCTATGCCAAGTATGAAACATACGTTATCTGTAGGAGAGGGCTTTGAAATAAGAGAAGCATTCCATGAATAAAGTCTTTTTCCAAAAGAGCATAGTGTAATTGAGTGCATTTGCTGAGAAAACCTGTTCTTTTCCCTTAATGGTTGAATTTCTAGTTTCTACTTCATTAAGAATTCACATTTCTGATAAATTAATGGTTCAGGGAGTCAATGTGATGGCTTTTAATTTTTACTTAAGCTGATGACATCCTATCACTTTTGTGGCTGTTTGAGCCACATAAATCAAAGTGGCTTTGATCTTTACATGATTGTAAGAATAGGACTGTGGCTTAAATTCTATTACAGTTTATTGTTACCATTCTCTTTAATTTGCAGACCAGACACAGGTGTGGGGCTTTTCTGGTTTTTGTTTTTTTTCTTTCTTAAGTGATTTTGTTCTCTACTACTTAAAGAGTGCTTGACTGCTAGAGGCTTTCCAAGGGTCAAATACATGTCTTTAAACAGACAAGTGACTCGTAACTTAAACCATTTTCTGTATATTAGACCATGATTTGGATACATGTAACTGATGAGGGTTCATTTGCTTCTCTTAAAGGAGGGATGATCCTTACTGGAATGAGAATAAGAAGATGGCTCTTGATACAGATGCACGTTTTAGTCATGGTTCAGATTATAGTCGCCAGCAGAACAGGTTTAATGATTTTGATCACAGAGACCGGGGACGATATCCAGAAGGTTCTTCTGTTCCATCATCATCTTTTGATAGGTAAGTTTAGATAATAGGTCAGGTATTTGCCTGCCACCATCTCTGAATTTCACTCTTTTAACTATCCAAAATTTAAAGTGGTGCTAAAGACTTTATGCAGTTGTGATGTAATAGAATTGCAGTAGCGTCCTGAGATTATTTTGGGACTTGCCCTTTATCCCGTAAAATTTAATCTGCTTTTCTCTGGGGTCATTAAATTAGCAGACTGGTGGTCTTTTTTTCATGACACTTCAAAAGAAATTTTGCGATTACTCTTCTTTCAACATCTACATTTCAACATCTACATTTCAACATAAGTCATAAGTGGGTTCTAATGGATTAGATCTGTCCTACTTGGTTAATTCATCTCCTTAAGAAACAAGGCTAAAAGCAACTGACTTAATGAGAATTAAGAGGATGACTTGCATGAGTCACATTGGTTAGAGTCTGTGCAACTGTGCAGTAGATGTTGATTTCAGAACCAACTCCATGTTTCCATTAAACATTTCCAATAACCAGTTATAAAATTAAGACCATGTAATGGTGGCTTCTGGACTTCTACTTTTATGCTGCGATGAACATAAATTACATTTTCCAGCTGATTCAAGAAATCTAGCATTCCCTATGCTTCATACTAGGAAGGTAAAAAGGAGGCCCTACAATTGCTTAAATATTATACTTGCCAAACTATGAGCAGATAAATCCATTAAAAATGTTAAGCTGGGTTTAAGAACTCAAGCTCAAAATGACAATTGTAAAAATAAATATAACTCAGTGTGGGAAGAATCCTTGAGATATAAACCATAAATATTAATAGTATTTTTGAATATGAATCCATGTATCCATAGTATCCATAGAAATCCATAGTATCTTCTAACCCATGTGCTTAGATGTATGGAGGAATGGGAGTAATGTGAAACAAGCAAATGATTTTTTCCTACTTTAACAACTTAGGCGAGAACGTTTTGTAAATCAAGGTGAAGCAAAAAAGACTCGCCCAACAGCCCGGAGAGATGAGCCAGGGTTTGAGAGATATCCTAAAAACTTCAGTGACTCCAGAAGAAATGAACCACCACAACCAAGAAGTGAACTTCGAGATACAGACAGACGGGAAGTGCGAGGAGACAGAGATGAAAGAAGAACAGTGATAATTCATGACAGACCTGAAATACCACATGGTCGACATCCAAGAGAGACTGGTTCAAATCCACCTAGGCAAACAAATTGGAAGAGTGAGGGAAGCATAAGCACAGACAAACGGGATGGCAGGTAAACTTGCTGTATATCCAACAAATTGGGGACAGTACTGACTCTTGTAGAAGCTATCCATAGTAATAATTCCTCAAGAACTGATGTGTAAAGAGAGAACAGATCCTCTCCTAAAGAGTGGTAAAGTCACCTTCCAGAAAGATTAGGAAAACTTTGTGCATTGGTTGTCATACATGCTAAACCTCATCTATAAACTTGATGCTGACTCCCAGCAATTTATTCTTAATTGTGCATAGCAACATATACTAAGGAGGCTTTCTGTGTAAGAATGCTGATGTAAACTAATATACGCAAGCTTTAATTATTTGGAGAGCTATATAGATTTAAAAGGATGTTTCTAAGAAGCTAACTGCAAGTTGCTAGGAACCTGAAAAATACAAATAGGAATCTTTGAAGTCTACATGTGCTATAATTTGGTACCAGTTCTACCATACTGAAACCAGAATTTTGATAAAAGCAATTTTTACAGAGGTGAGAGGCCAGATCGATCAGGAAGAGAAGTGTCCGGACATGTGAGAGGTGCACCTCCTGGTAGCCGTAGCAGTGCTTCTGGGTATGGAAGCAGGGAAGGAGAACGAGGCGTGATGGGAGAAAGAGGTGGTGGAGGACAAGTGAGTCATTTTTTTGTTTGTGTCTATGCATGAGACAGAGAGATTGGAAAATACAAAATAATGCTGGAAAAAGTAAGCTGACTATATAGCATCGCATAAATTGTAACAAGCTTTCTGACTAATTTTAAATTACTTTTCTTATTTTAAAGGGTGTGTGTATTTTTTTTAAATAAGCCAAAAAAATCTGCAGAAAACACACTTACTACTTACATCTAGCATCTTTCAGGTGGAGCAGAACAATAAGTGAATGAGCTGCTGATTAGGCTTTTCACAACTTGTCATCCTGTTTTCAGGGTCTTAATCTTAGACTGTATTACTTCTCGTGCAGCTTGTCACTGCAATCTATAGCATGCTACTTAGTGAAAAAACCTGCATCACTTGTCTTTAAAGCCTATAGCCTAAGTGCTCCATGCATGATCCTGAAGCATTTAAAATTTTTTTTCTCTTTCTGTAGATATATGGAACATGCTTGTCAGTGATTGTGAAATGGGGGCAGAACTGGGAGTAAAGTATGAGCTCATGGAACTTCATCCCCTGTACACCCATGCACTCATTACTGCAAAATAGTTCCATTTTGTTATTTAAAGTTATTTTAACAAGACTTTTCTAAGAATGGGTAGCTGCTTATGGACCAAAATCTTTAAAATAAAAAATAAATTAAAAAAAAACCACTATTTTTGAATAGTGTTAGTGGAGACCTGTAGGTATAACTTTCTTGAAAAGCTTGCTTCATGTTGATAATGAAATATGCCTTTCATTCTGAAAATGACTCATTTCTTCTTAGCATTATAATGAGGACAGACATGTTGTTGAACGCCATAGTCGTGAAACTGGACCAAGGAAAGAATGGCATGGACCTAGTTCTCAAGGAAGTGGGTATCATGACACAAGGAGAATGGGAGATGGCCGTGGAGGAGGTGGCATGATGTCTCCACACACAAGGTACAAAAAATACTCCTTCCTCTCATTCCCCTCTGAGCTCTCAAAGCTCTTGTTATGCTCAGGAAGTATAATAGTCTCAGTACACTTGGCATTAGTTTCTGTGGACGGCTTGCTGCTGTACATCGTACAATCCATCTTTCCATGCCAGCACCTGTTTCCATAGTTCTTGTATTGCTAGTGGCGGTGCTGTTCAGTTACACTTTTAGTTACTCTATAAAGTGAGTGACTTCTTGTAAAGCCTCTTTTCTTGTGTGGTTTCAAATCTCTTTTGAGACTTGAGACTCTTTTTGAGTTTAACAGTTAAGTGATATGAGAAATAATGTTCTTACCTGTATGCCAAGAGTATAGATACTTTTGATAACTCTTTTTAAAAAACTTTTGTTTCCAGTAACTCTTCACCAATTAATAGAGTTGTACAGATCACAGGGAATTCCATGCAGAGGGGAAGTGGCTCAGGATTTAAGCCGTTTAAAGGTGGACCTCCACGAAGATTCTAAGATCTACAGCTGCTTGGTTTCAAGATAACTTATTGAAATCTCTTGTAAACTTTCTCTGATTAAAAACAGGAAATCTTGTCTGGAAGTCCTGGTTAAATTTTTTTAATTTAACATGATTACTTTCCTCTCAATTTTGGAGGCATTTTAATAGTTACGTTGTAATTTTGGATAGTTTTTGTGTATCTTTGATAAGCATTTTCCCTGAGGCACTAGAGCTGTATAAAAACAAATTGGAACCAAAATATTTGTTAATCCTGTATAAAAGAATAGTTTGCAGCTGTGTGCTAGTAGTTTGATTTACCAACATTAGCTCTGTGGTGTCATGCTTTAAAGTTAGCTACTTATCACAACATACACAACTATAACCTCCATTTTGAAGGTTGTCCAAGCTATTATCTCTGCTTTCTAATTTGTAGAGAAATAAGATTGTTCTTTCATTACTGGGTATTATGTAACCTATTTTTGCAGAAGGTACTGTTACATTGAGTGCATTTATGTGTATTCTTGCAAATGTATTCTTTTGAAATAAACCTTCATATTCTGTATAGCTTCTAGTAAGTCTCTGAAATAGTCTTTGGGGAAGGCAGAGAGTATTAAGCTGACATGTTGGTATAGCAAATCAAAAATAATACTGACAAACCCTTCTGAATAGCATGAGTGTTTAAAGTTCCCAAACCATTCTGTTGTAATGAAGACATAGTACAGCTGCAGCTTGACGGACAGTCTCATGACAATTTGTTTCTAATTGACAAAAAAAATGTTTTACTTGTCTTTAAAGCATGCCTATTTTTAAATTGAGATTGACCACACTCTCCCTCCTCAGGGATATACGCTTCTTAATAAGGGAGTAAGTAATCACACAAGCCTTCGGAAATACCTCCCCTACTACGTGGTACTTGGTCTTCTAGAGACCACAGCCAAAAAGTGCAGGAGAAGATTAAAATTACAGGTCCACAAACAAAAATGATGTTTGCTTTAAAGTGCAACTGAAATGTTTGGCTACTCAAATTTCTTCTAAAAATAAATATCACTAGATAAAGACTTCTGATCATAGTCTGAAAACACTCTTAAAATACAGTCCTCTTAGAATAGCTGAACTTTCATAATGCAATCAACATGATTTAATGAAATTACCAGATAAAGAGAAAAGAGGATCTTGGTAACATACATTTTTATGAAATATAATCTTACCACTACTGTGACTTGGGTAGATGGAGTCTTAGAGGTACTGACTGTTGATTACCTTATTCTGTCAGATTATAAATGGCTTTAAAAAATAGTATTATGATTTTCAACATCTGCATAGACCAAGTGTAATAGTGTTACATGAACACCATGTAATTGTGATTGTAAAAAGCTTCTACCCTCATTGTCTCCCTAACTATTATTGAATTGAAAACAGAAGCACCTTTTATAGCACAAGAAAGATTAGTACCAAAAAACACTGCAACACTCATGGGAGGCCTAAAGAAACACTGTTTGCTTTTTGTGTCTAGCAAAACTCTGGCAGAACTTTTTTATCCTTAATATAGCCTGTATACACTTTATTTTAATCCAGGCTACCACATCTGAACTTTGCTTACAGTGGTTGAGGAGTCCTAAATACAGAGTGTTGCTCAGGTACACCTAAAATTAATTGTTCATTAATGTGGTCTCAGGCAGGATCTATCTTTTTCATTTAATGTTGAATGTTTTCTGGAAGGACTTAACCTATCAGCAAGGTTAGGTACAGGATGACTCTGTGACCTGGTCAGCATGAACATATAGTTACAACCTAGGTGTTTAGCAAGTTTAAAAAAAAAAAAAGCCCATTAATCCACTACAATAAAGTGTGTATTTACAAAACTGAACACTGTATGTAATATACAGTTTGCAAATAAAAGTTAAGAGTTTATAAAGTAGTATTTGAATAAGGGCTGAAAGTTTTTATTGGTCCAGACTGTCTTTTAAAGAATGATCAAGTTCAGTTACAGATCATGCTCAGTTACAGTCTGCTGTGTGGAAAAGGTATCTGGAGCGTTCCAGAGGAATGAAATAGCAGAAAGTGAGTTAAATTAATTTGTTTTCTGGTAAGTAACCTTTCAGGAAAGATGGGATGAGAGAAAGAAAGACCTGGTACAATAGTACTTTCTATGATAAATCCTTTGTGAATATTCAAAATTGACAAATACTTACATTTAATCAAAAGAAATAGGCCATATTAGCAAATGTGTCAAGACACATTTCTCTAATAAGTAACATATCTTGATGCATTTAATACGTCTTCTCTCTTTTTCAACTCTTACTAATTTGAACTTCTTGGATTTTTTTTTAAGATTTTTTTGCAGCAGATTCTAGTAAGAGAAAGTACAAATTAACAGGTTAGAGTGCATTTAAAAAATATGCAGTTTGACTGCAACCTGTACTTCAAGTGACAACATACAAAATATTTACTGTAGGATGTTTGCAGTGGCTGATTGATTAAATGGGAAATATAAAGGATTATAACCTTAGAAGACAAAGCTAGAGGCAGGCACAAAAATAAAACCAGAGATGTGACTATCTTAAGTAAATAGGTCTAGATGTGCATTTCAACTGTTAAAGGCATAAACAATGTTTCTTGGCATTCTTTTGCTTAATTAAAAGAAAATGTGCATATGTAGATATTTCACTCAAAATAAAATAATGAAATGAAAATACTGAAACAGGGATAATGGGGATAAATCTAACTGAAAAAAAATTGCCAAAAACTTTGAGTTTATAAAGTATTTATATCAATTGAAGTCTATCCTTTTCTTCTCCAGTGATTTTTTTTTTTTAAGATTTCATCCAACCTTTATTATTATGAAAGAGTTTAAATACCTAACTGAAATGTTTATTTCAGTTTGCTCAAATTTATTTACAGATGATGACTTTTGGAGGACTATTAACCAAAATAAATCTCAGCAGGGTAAAGACCTTAAACTATAGAGGATGATACTCAGAGACACATTTTAAAAGATACCAGAATTTAGCAATTTTTCTTTTGTCATACAAAAAACAACAAAAAGGGCTATTAAAATACAGAATTAGACTTCTCTGAAAATGATTTGTGTTCAAAATTATTTTAACAGTTTACAAGGAAAGCATCCATTCCTTATAGTCTTTAAAAACATTAATACAATATAAACAGTTAAGGCTTTTAAAATACAAAACATTCAGTAGTTGAACTTGTCGGTGCCATTACAATATTGGGTAATGGTTTAGCATCATAATGAAAAGGATTGCCATCACTTACTTTGGTACAAATAATACTGTTACTAGATTTAATCATGTCATAGTTCTAAAATATACTTTTTAAAACCAACTTTTCCCCTCTCCTAGCAAATCTATAGTAGCTTATATTAGCTTTTTATATATATTTCCTGTTAAAACTAGATTTGGAGAACAAGATAAACTTTAGGTGATTAACAGGTTTACAACTCAACTTTTGATTTAATGCAGCTGAGCAATTGGACAATTCTGGTGGTTCTAAGCATAGCATCCTGAACACATTACTAATCTGCTTCAATAAGGAAATCTTTTTGAACTTTTCTAAAAAAAAAATCTGGTTTTAAATTTCTTTGTAAAAAGATTCTATCAGGACAGTTAATATGGTAACAAATATTTGTCAATGCTGGAGAATGAGGGGCAACTTCTGATGATTCGAGTTTCATCAGTTTCAGATGTAGTTAACAAGCTTACATGTATATGTAAAAGGTGATTATCAAAAGTTGTTCAAATAATAGCTATGCATCTGTTCACTTGATAAAAGGATAGTCAAAAGTTATAAAAACTTTGATAAGAACTGCTTTCATTGGAAGTTTTAATACAAAAGATGAACCAAAATCATGTTATTAAATGTGAAAGCTGTGTCCCATTATAGGGGAACAGGAGGGAAGACACAACTCATGACAGTATTTTTCACTGCCTTCTAAAGAAAGTAACTGTAATAATCCAGTGGCTGTAATAATGTATTAACATTGTGACTTTATGCAAGACGTAGTACTGAGCAGCTAGCAACAGATTTAGAAGTTATTTCTATGGGAAAGGACAAGATACTTGATAGTTTTTGTAGTTTTAAGTACCACTATCAAATTTTTTGAGACTTGACCTGTAAACAGTGATTATACACCACAAATATATCAATATAGGAAAAACAGTTATAAGAATAGCATATTTGTCAAATACAATCTGGTAGCAGCCTGGGAACAACTACTAACTGCTTTCTTTTTGCAAGTACAAACTGTACCAAAAGCACGGTCCTGCTTATTTAATGAATGCCTATACTGTAATTAGGTGACTAGTCACACTTTAACATAATGTAACAGCACTGGCAATTTCAAGAGTTATCCAAGTACAGGTGGAGAAACACTTGCTACAACAGATTTGTCTCTTGAAATCAGTGTATCTATGGTCACTTTTTTTAATGGGTTCTTAAAGGTCAAGCTCAAAGAGAAAGCATGTAAGAAATTAGAAATGCAAGCATACTGCTGTAAACTGAGTATATGAAATATGAACATATAATTATTGCAACTATTCAAGATAAAGATGCAAATTGCTGAATAAGTAGTATAAAAATTCACAAACAAGTTCATTGGTTCACTGTTATCTATCTACAATAGTCTAAGACAACCAGCTATTAAATTTTTACAAGTGAAAGAAGAATTCTGTTTCCAAAGCTGTAATTTTTTCCTGTAGTAAATAGAACTCAATTGTAAAGTCTACCAAGGCTGCAACTGGCCAAACAAAAAGCATACTATTAATTATTCACCTCATATACAACCTGCCTTCAAGCTTTCAATCTAAAGGACTTCACCAAAACCCAACTGTAAACAAAACCAGTAATTAAACATAAAACAGCTCTTCTTGGCTCTGGTTGATCTGCAATAACAAATCCCCTAAAACTAGGAGACCAGTTGTTGCCCTGGCACCAAAATATTGAAGAAAAAATAAAGTTTCTGTGGAAATAGGCATAAAATGCTGAACATGCATACTAAAAAGCTATCAAATCTGAAGACATGGTTACATTCAAAATTGAGCTTGTTTTTGTCTAAAAAATACAAAGGATAATCTAGCAGTAGCTTTCCTTAAAAAAACAAACAAACAAAAAGATTAGACTCCCTTATTTAGTCTGAGATTTTTCAAAATTTTAATAAATTACATGACTGGCTTGCATAAGCCTGCACTGAAATGTCATGTTTCAATTTCCTCCTCATGCCTATTATATTTTAGGATGAGGTTGGACTGGATAGACATTTAATAAAAAAGAATTAAGACAAGTGATACAAGTATTGCAATACCGTTCAGGAAGTTTAAAAGGATCCTAATACACATTTGGCCACCACTAGTTACTATAAGATAGCCCTGAACTGTTAACTATAGCAATGCACAATAGAAACCATAGTTTAAAAAGAAAAAAAAATGCATTATATTATTTAGAAATACATCTGTTCCTAACATTTATTAAATTCTTCCAGTGAAATTTCTAGAGCATAGGCTTGTTACTTGATGTAGCAGTTTGTTAGTTCTAAAAGGTGATTGCAGCATATACAGGTAAATACAACATTCTCATACAAAATCAATTTATTTTTTTTTAAATACTATATTCCCTATAAACATTCTACAAAAGAAGAAAAACATTATATGTCAAATCATTAAATTTCTTACTCAGAAACTTTTATGCATTGTTTAATTTCCCAAGACTGAAAATTCCGGTATTACAAAGAACATCTCAAGATAGTTTGAAAGTCTATTAGAAAAGCAGTCATCTAATTCTCTGCAATTCTTTCACAGCAAGGAAGTGCAACTATAGCATGGGCTGAAATAATCACACTAGCTCTATTATAGCTGGTACATACAATAAATTATAATATGGATTTATGACAGTTACATATTTGGAATTGGCAATTACACGGTGAAGCCCATATTGTCATGTTCCCAGTATTGATTCAGTACTATTAGTGTTATTTCATCCAGCTCTCTGGATTCTGCTAAGGATAATCTCAGTTTGTGTGAGCTAAAGGCACTGAAGTTGTGTCAACACTAAAGGACCTTCTCAAAAGATTAATTAAAAGGAAGAAAAAAAAAATATGCAAGTTCTTATGTCCCTATCCATCACCAAGATTTACATGCATTTGGCTTAATGTCTGACTACATCAGACCATCACGTTTCACTCACTTTTGGCCCCAGCAAGACTGTAAGCCACACCACTACCACCTGCTTCCTTAAACGTGTGACTCAACTAGTGATGAAAGTACTCACAGTGCCTTATTTCATGTTTCATCAACACATTTAGAGAAATAGATGCCTTTATTTTCATATTGTTACAACAAATTAGTTTAAACAGTATACTTATAAAATAAGTTAGTACTTTTAAGTTGAGTACTGAAGGTCATCCGAATTGTTCCTATAGATTTCCCAAACCTAACACTTTCATTGAAAATCACTGTGTGTGTCAAGCAGGCAAATGTGGTATTTTGACTTCTAAAGATAATTAACTAGATACTTAAATTTCTTAGCCTCAAAGAACAATTAATTGCTCATTTCAACACATGAATTTTCTCCATGAGCACAAGTAATCCTACAAACCAGAAGAGTAACTTTAAAGGCAGTAAAGAACTTTAATGTTTCAGCAAGTTCTCCAGAGGTAACTCTCCAGGTAAAGAGAGAGCTCATAGTGACAAAGCTGACATAATGACCAAAATTAAACAGTAGACAACAGACATTTAATAAAAATCTTTTCATTTTTTTTAGAGGGTCAGAACAGCTAGTCTTGACCTAGAAGCATTATGAGAGTGAAGAAGAGGGTGTACAGGGACAGACTGCCAACCTACTATGAAATAAGTATGCTGGTCATTACTTAGGTGAGAAGATTTGGCCAGTATATGCTATGCTACAGCTATTTATTATGCTACAGCAAAATTGAGGACAAATCCCTAGACAATCTCCAGAAAAGCAGGTGGCATAGAGGTCTTTATGTTCCAGCCTCTTCTCCTCTGCATTTCACCACCACACTTCTTTCCCTTCAGAGTGACAGTTGAGCTTAGTTCTACTGGACAACTGTAAGAACAAGCTGTTATCAAGAAGGAGCTACATGGAAACACTATGGAAATTAACAAATAGATTTCTGTGTAGATGAATTTGGATGAGTGTCATTCACCTCAACAAATCTTCCCACTCAAAATAACACTGCTACCAGTCTAGTGCCGATTATGCTTAAAAGAAAATTAAGTAACTGCACTGAATCACAAAATAAAATGCATATGTTTAAGTTCCTGCATTGACATTTGTTGTCATTGGACTATATGAACATTTTTCAACATCAGTTTTTTCTTGTTACCAAGGTCTTATTCTCACAGCATAGATGGAGAAATGTGAGCATTATAAGTGCAACCAAACTAAGGCTTCTTATTTTTGCTTTTCTCTAATACGTTTTCTAATGAGGACATCAATTAACTTGCATTTGCTGAGTCACCTGCTGTTTAAGATTATATAAAGTAGACTTTTTAAGGTAGTAAAATAAATACAGTTCTTAATTCATTATGTTGTATTTAAAGATTTACTTTGTATAAACTTCAGTGATCAATTGTGATAAGCACCCTAATAGTAAAAAAAAAAAGCTGATCTAAGCAATGAGCTAGCTTTGGGTTATAGATCTATTGTAGCAGGAAAGAAGACAGGTTCACTTAAAAGTATATCAGCTTCACATTTTGCTCTAGTATTTCCTGCTGGATACACCAGAAGATTCAATTTCAAGAAGTTGAATTGCCTTTTATTACATACTGGAAGAAATTTTCAAGAACTTGTGTATACAAGTTTGAAGAAACATTTGACGATAATATGAAGTATCAACTGAGTGCATAGACTGCCTAGCAATCCATTGCAAGTGTATACAGAAGACTGTATGTTTCACTTTTAACTTGTGTGTCTGTGATCCACAAGATGAGCTCTGTAAAGACAATCTGAACACATACTTTATTCTATTAAGTTGATGGCTTGCTACAATTTTTTTTTTGCACTGTGTTTAAGTGAATTTTCAGGAATGTTAACTTCTGATGTTACAATCTTCCTTTGGATCTGCTTTGTTGGGCCTCAGATTCCACATAAATGTAACTTAAGTGGTAGATTTAAGCACTTAAAAAGTGCCCTTTAGAAAGGCATTTAATGCTATGGAAGTGCTCGTAGCTTTATTTCACAACTATAATGCAACAACAACAAATTCTATGATTCTGTCTTCTGTGCTAGCTTTTATCTAGTGGAAAACAAAGTTCTACTCTACTTTTCTGACACTTTCATATACATTATGTATGTATTTGTAGCACGTGCATGCTAACTTGTATAAACAGATTTAAAATTTAAATCTGTACCTTTTGCCAGAACATGAGCTTTGAAAAAGAGTGTAAATGAAGTAAATAGAGCCAGAAGTACATATCATCCTACGAGCGCTCCATGATTAGTTTGACATTGTTTTCCAAGTTCACTACTACAGATAAAAGTGGTTCTGTTCAGTTTTTGAATTCAGGTATTATCTTATATACCAACTGTGACAGTTACTTTTGAAATGGTTGGTCACAGTAGGGCGTTAATTAATCTTCCAGACATACTTCATTTTGGACATTAACAAGCTCACCTGCTTATAACTTGTGCCACTAGCAAGCTCAACCAATGCAGAACAATGCCCTAGATTTTGGGAATTCTTTATCTTTTTTTCCAAAGCTTTGAGACCTGTAAAGAAAAAAGGATATTAACAGAAAACTGTTTGAATAGCATGCTTGCCATCTCAACCTGAAATCCTTACTCTTTTATTGAAAGGAAAACTGAATTACTGGGGAGTCCAGACTTTGTGGTGAGCGCTGACATTTAACTTTTCTTCCATTGTGACCAAATGACATTACCATCACTACAGTATATTAGATTTCAGGCACATCTGTCTGAAACTAGAAATGCTACATGAATAGTTCTAATACGAGCAAGTATCTTGGGCAAAAAGATATACTCAATAGCCACAATGCCTACTCAAATTAAATTAAAAAATAATTTAAAGTGGCAATACTGTCACTGAAAAATAATAAGATAACAAACACTTAGCTCGACGTATTTATTTTTCAAGGGCAATAAATAAATGTAAATACACAAATTTGGAAAAATCTTAGTAACAGAATGTTTTTAAACAACATTCTGGCTGAAAGTCTTTGTTATTGACACTATTGAAATATTTTCTGATCTGCTTAAAGTAGACAAGTCATTACGTTGGTGATCCTCCATCACATTAGTTTGAAGAAGTTAGGCTGCTGCAAAGGAAAAAAAGAGATCAACCTTTGCTTTGACATAGAAAGTTATCTAAACTGCATACATTAAGTGTTAAAATGACTTTTCTGGGCATGACTTTACTAAAGAATATAGAGAAATCTTTACATTTACAATTTGCATATTAGAGACCTCCTACCATTAATAACTTTATTATTATAAAAAGAAAATTGTAACAAAATTGAAAAAAAAAAAAAAACAAAAGAGAAAAAAGGCATGGAAGAAAAAAGTGATATCAACTGGCCCTTCAGTTAATAAGACATTCTTCCTTTACAAGTCTAGTTTTCATTCTAGGTTCGTAACAGATTTATGTAATGACTGGTTGCCATTCACCGCAGCAGATCTGCTTGAAATAACTTTAAACCAGCTTTTTACCTGTGGACTTGTGTTTAGACACCCTCTCTCTTACAGACATTCTCCAAACACCTGAAACCAGGAATGTCATATTCTATTGGGCTGCCTTAGCTGTCCCAGACTAGTGTATACTAATGCACTTACCCAGGCTTAGAGCATGAATCATAAATTGTCCAGGAGAAGCAGCCTTTTTCAAAAAGTATCTACAAATTGTGAAATATAAATTTTATCAAAAAGGTTCAGCATGAAGGTAATTCTTACAACTTAATGGAAGTGGAGGAGGATTTGTGGTTCCCTCATAACTCAGTGAGTATTCCATTTCTGTATTCTATAAATACTGTAAGATGCAACATGTTTATTTGGTTCCCATAAATTAGAAAAATCTGGTTTCCAAAAATTCTAAATTAGTGATTTAAAACAAAATATTATACCTGACCACCTTTCCAAACAATCTTAGAGAGCAGCCTAGCTTTTCTCTCACCCTACAGAAGTGTGCTTTTTAAGGATATATGATTTAGAAAAAAAAAGTGTGAATTTAATTACAGTGTGTATTTAATTGCTTAAATACACAAGTGGGCATGTTAACGTCATGTTAAAGTTCAAGGTACTTCTGGAAAAAAAGGCAGATAGTTATTTTAACTCTGCATTCTTAGACAGAATAATGATTATTATAGATCTTAGTTCCCTCTCATCATTCACCTACCATATGGAAAGGTTAATAAATAAGAAGTTATCTGGTCCAGTTTACCTACAAGAGGAGAAAAAATACTAAAAGAAAAAGAAATTACCTATAAAATTACTTGTTTAACCCTGATAACATCTGAGTGGCCATACCCAGTTTGTAACTGCAAGAAAAGCAAACAATATTCATCTTGCTCATTAATAAATGCCCCATTTTCTATGGCAATTTTTTGTATGATCAAGTCATATATTCTTGGGGCAAGAAAGCTGGCCAGGGGTGCAACAACAGCACTAACACAGTATAAATCTGGGTTCAAAAAACCAAATGTACTAAATCCAGAATCAAAGATATCTGGACGCGTTCAGGAGGCAGTCGCCATCTGCTATTTGGGCTCTTGTGTTTTGAAGACCATACCCAGCCTAAGATATAGTTTCATACCATGAAAGTAACACAGGATTCCGTTGTGCTAGTGTACAGACTTCAGGAAAAAAAAAAGTTTTACACAAAACCAGTTACCTCCTTTGTTTAGAGTAGAAGATAAAATAGCTTACTAACTGATGTAATAAGTAATGGATGTCACTATGACACAAAACTTGCCATGATCTGTGTGTTCAGCTACAAGGTGCAGTATTTCTTATGACTAACTCAAAGCACAGCCACATCCAACTGTGATTTGGAATTCCATCTCAAGCAGCGTGCTCTATGACTTTGAAGAAAGTCTGTATGATTGTAACAAAGTCACCCATCCTCTCCTGAAACGTGAACAAAATCTGTGGGGTAATCAGGCACAGGCGGCATGTAACAGGTTTGTCTTCCTTTTTACTCCTTGTTTTTGCTTCTGAGGACATGCACTTGGCTCCAGACTAAATCCATTTTCTGTTACAAGAGAACACAGCTATTCTTCTCTTTTTCTCTCTCTTTCTCTCGAGGCTCTTTACGTTTGCGTTCATTGCTCCCAGATTGTCTTCCACTTGCTAGAGAAGCAGCACCTTGCACCTGCTATGTAGAAAAAAACAGCATTTTGAATAAAACAAGAAAACATTATAGTAGATGTAACAATTTGAAGTATTATTTAGTTTCAAGTTCACAGAAGTTTAACTATAATGCAAACGGCAGAATTCAGGTAGAAGGTCTTTCAATATGAATTCTCCAAAGCCTCCATGCAAACTTATTTCTGAAAAACAAAATCAACTGAAAATATATTTCAAGTCCTGCAAGTCCCTTCTATTGTGTCCACACATTCAGATCAGTTGTTTCAATAACAAAATTTGGCTTCAAACATTTTCTGGCACTTCTATATTTACTGTACCAAATTGTTCTCCTAATTTATTTTATAAAAACATAATCCACATTTCAGAAGTTGCAGAGTGAAAGTGTGGTTTTTGACAGCTAAATGTAGTAAAGTAGAAGTTTTCTTTGACTAGAAAGTACTTAAGAACTTGGTGGGTGATAGACAAAAGGCAACAGAAAGTTTATTAATTCATCATCTATTCTGGCTACTATTCCCACATAGCTGCAAGAGAGGATGCTGTTAAGTTCTGTTAGCAGTTTCTTCAGTTCTTTCAACTTTTTGCAACCAGCAGAAATGAATCTCCCGTTTTACCTTGTTTACATCTTTGTCTTACAAGTAGCTACTGATGATTCTATTTAAGCAATAAGCAGCAGAAATAACAGAACTTGTAAATGTGAAACAAGAAATTTTGGCAGTTAACAACTGTGTCAGTTGAGGGTTCTGAATTGACACAGGCCATCCAAAGATTCAGCCTTCATACAGATTGCTTTTATTTACAAATATGTAATACATGTGTGTGGGTGTGGGTGTGTTTTGAAAGTTTTCAGCAGGTAAGAACTCCCTGAATCCAGAACAACTTAAATATTGCCTCTTGCATACAAAATTCAGTTATATGGCAACTTCTTACATATGTGTGCATGAATCGCATTTTCCAAGCATTCTGAATGCAACTGCTTATCAAGGGGTGGAGGAAGAGCAGAAAAGGCATACTAGCAGCAACTGTTAATTTCCTATTTTGGAATGGGACAAAATAGATTCACAAGGTATCATATACTGAAACACCTACAAATGTAAAACCACAAACTTTTACAACACAAAATAAAGACACAACTTTGACTACTATTGAAAAGCTGCTATTTGAATGTTATTTTGTAAATAATGTAAAATATTTTTAATACAATCTTTGCAATCTTAAGTAGTAACTCATCCCATCATTCCAACTTAAACAATATGAATGAAACTTTGATTTAAGTTAATCATGCTTTGAAGTATTTAAGTGGCAGCAACTGCCATATCTGCATGCATACTGCAAAAGTTATAGCAGCATTTGTTAAGATTCCTATATTAATCTTGTTACTTGCTGTATATAATGTAAACAGTATCAATTTTAACTGTCTAAAACATTTACAAATGTAGATGTGTCTGTGTAACAAGTAGGTTAATACTCACTAAAACTAGTGATCATATTCTGTATTAACGTCTTCTTACCTGGACCTGTGCAGCTGCTTGTTCTTGTTCCTGATAGTACTGGGAAGCTCGCCGGTCCTCCTCTTCCTGCAGCTTCTTTGCTAGCTCTAGATCACTGATTCCTTCTGGTATCTGTTCCCAGTTAATCTCTTGATTTTGCTGCTCTTGTTGTAGAGACAAAGCCATCAGATAATCCTAAACAGTAAACTTGTTTATTAATGCTCTTTCACATAGAAAAGAGCCAAGTCATAACAAGTAAATTTTTCAAAGGCAGCTACACAGTATCATCTCTTTCTCCTGAGACTCATTTTCAAATCCATCTATCTCACAGATACAAGCAGAAATTCCATTTCAGAACCTGTTCATAACCTGAGCTACAGAAAGGCTGAAAACAGCTACTTCACATTTTTCCCTTCACTGTAACTACGTCACAGGATACAAAACACAAAAGCTAGTTAAAAAAACGGCTTTGAGGTTTAAATTCCTTTACTTGGACAGCAGCAAAAGAATGACACTGTCCAGCTCATACCCATTTGAAGTAGAAGTAATGATTTTGATGCTGTCTTGTAATTTGCTATTTCTAATTAAAACTCTGATTTATGCTCAATAGAGCATCTGTCCCCACTGTACTGAGCAGTGTTGATACTGAATCAATGAGGAACACTAACTCCTAAACCAAAGAGAAAATAACCAAAAGATAGTTTTGGATATATCCAAACAGACAGAAGTGGTAACTCAAGATTTTACTAGCCCTGTTAAGTCTACCAGACTTATTCTACAAAAAGAGATGGACAGTGCTTGAGTTGTTTTTTTTTCTCTTGAAAAAAAAACAAAAAACAAAAAAACATTTGCTTATTCATATATATTTTAAAGTATTAAAAAAATTGACAATGATTATAAGGATAAATCTTACATTCTAAACAAGCAAAATTTCAAAATGGTCTTGCTATGTGCTTATGCATTAACTAACACAAATAGGTCTTGTCTCAGATAGGACTTCTGGAAACTATTACTTATACTTAAGAATAACAAATAACCAGCATCACACGCAATCTGCTACAGCTCTTGTCCTACATGCAGCAAAGTGGGCATCAGAACACAAAATTCAGTCATGCCAATGTGCTGAAACGAATTTATAAGATGGGGAGAAGTTTCACCGTACTGTTTTTGTTTCCATATACAAAGCACATGTGACATTTCACCTAAGTAAGTTCTTTGGAGAAGAGGATTCTCAGAGACTAAAATCAGATTTACCAAACTATTCAGGATTGGTCTTAGTCTTCCTCCCTTGAAGTCATGATAGTATTTCAAAGGAGCAATTTTGAGAACCTCAATGTAGGTAGCTGAAGAATTTTTTTATAGTCATTTTTGTGTGAGTACACTTATGTACACATCTGTATATACATATATGACTAAAAATAAACAGTATTTACTATATATAGTAACAAGCAAACAGAAAAATATAAGAGAGGCAGAAATCCAGTACTTGATCTATTTGATCCTGCTGCCCTCTGTAGACAGTTTCAGGGTCTGATGGAGGCCGTAGGTGGAATTCAGAATCACAGAAATTTCCATCACCATCCACATTGTGTAAGCTTTCCCAAACAACTTTCTCTTCTGTAAGAAAACCCTGGTCTGTCACCAGCAGGTAAAGTTGACCCTATGCGGAAGAATAAAGAAAACCTGTAAAACTATAAAAATGATTTTTCACAGTGTGATATATAGTTAGTAGAAATGACCAGCTACTAACTGTTGCATTCCAGTAGAACATTCATTTAGATTTTGAGTTTTAAATTTAAATGAATCCATATACAGCATTAAAAGACCAGGTTTTAGTATCATTGCTAAATTAACAACCACATTTAATTTCTGTACAGCTTGTATTTTTTTTTCATTACTACATTGAAGCTGAATATTCAATAAAAATTAATGTAAAGAAATGAACATACACCTTGCTAATTCCTTGGAAACACACCTAAAGTATGCCTCAAGACTGGCAATTTAAATTTTAAATCCCAGGACAAATCATATTGAATTTCAAAGGCAAGATCTGGTGACAAAGGTGATCTTTCCAAACAATCCAAGAGGCATTAGCTCGAAAGACTTTGATTATGTTTTAAAACGTTTTGATAGAAGTTGAGGCTTAGTTCAATTGAAAAAAACAAAACAACAACAACAACAAAAAACTTAAGATTTTTGCTATCGCTTGTCACCAATAACTGCTTTCACAGGATTTTAACCTTTTCACTGTTCTGCAAGGCCAAATTTCTCTACTAGTTTCAAACTCAGAAAATTTAAAATGTGCTGGTCTGGAAGTGAAAGAGACAATACTAACAAGTCCAGTAGCCAAAGTATAGGAAGGATGGAACACAAGCTTGGGTTGAAGGAACAGGAGAGGAGCTGAAATCAAACGGAAATTTCAAAAGCAGGCCTAAAGTAAAAGGAGATAGTGCTGCATGTGGGAGGGACAGCAAAGCAGCACAAAAACAAAATTCAATATAAGTTAGATTTTAATCTTATCCTACCACTTTTATATTGCTTTTAAAACTATACTCCAAAGCAAGAATATTATTACCGACCATACAGCACAAGAAGATCAGTTTCCATTAATATTACCAAATGTACCAGATCAAGGTATTCAATGGTGTTCAAAAGCTTATTGCAGCATTTTAGCTGGAAAAATCAAAGCACTTTATTGTGATATCCACAAAAAAAATTGCTATTTGTACTACAGCAGCATACAGAGGGTTCTCAAAGATCGTTGTGCTAAAAATGGACCAAAACATAAGAGACTGAACAGGTGAAAAATTCAGACATCACCTGTATTCGACAACTACAGAACTAGCTCACTGATTTCTCCAAAGTCATGAAAGGACAGTTTATCCTGAAAATAAAACCAGATCTCTTCAATCCCACTAAAATGCTTTAAGTTTACAACCATTCCTTCTGCAGCTGATGGGTCATACATAACACACACATTATTTGAAGATTCACATGCAGCAATTGTTTCAATGTTTCCTAATCCCACAAGATGTGCTTATACAAAAGGCAAAACAGAACAGATAAAAAACACACAAAGGACACTCTTATACTGCAAATTTTGGAATGGCAGTTACACCACTGCAGGTGGGCTAACAGACAAATACAATTGTCAGTAACCACTTTGATCACATAACACAATCTAAGAAATAATCTTTCCCTTGAAAGCCAGCCTAAAAACAAATGTGACTTCTGATGACTTAAAAATCATCCAAAGAAAATAAAAGGAAATAACTTCACAACGTTTCAGATTTGCACAGAATACCTATTTCACAGCATCTAATGTATAAAGAAGTGTTTAAAACAAATAAAATAAAAAGATCACAGAATCTATAAGGTAAGGGTATTTGAACCTTTGACATTTTGTTTTGACCAGTACATTGATTCAAACAAAACCAAAAGAAAAAAAAAGATCAAGTTTTCCTTTATAATGCCATGCATTTTGAATTAGTTTTTAAACAACTCATAAACATCAGTGTAGTTTAATAATACTGAAATAAGAAAATGAGAAATAAGAAAGCTTTAGCTTTCATAATCTCCCAATACTGCAAGCTGAACTTTTCACACACAAATATTAAAGCATATTGTTACCTTTATGGGATTAAAATCTAGTATGCTATTCAAAATACTTTCAAGCTAACAATAGAGAACTATTTCAATCTAAAAAAAAAAATAAAAAATCATATTCTTACTTTCTAAGTCTTTCTCGGCTGAACTATACCTGAAGTGATTAAAAAATTGCCATATTAAGAGTAAATTAAAAAAACATGTTAATACAGCATCCTGATGAAGGGAAATAAGCTTATTATATATCACCATATCACCTTAAAAAATTACAATTCCAATATCGATTGCATAATTCAAAAACATGCTGCTTCATTTTAACAAAACCTAGTCCACCAACACACACAGGCTCCCTAATAGTTGTGAGGAGACACAGTCCCCTTTCACATTATTTGAACGAAAGAGCAATGGAGAGCACAGATCAGAGATCGAGTCATCCTTCCCTTTTTCGATTTATGCTTCATACCAGTATCATTTTTAATATCTTAAAAATCCAGATTCCCATGGACCCTCCTGATACTGCAAATATTCATGTAACTTTTGATGATAAGTGGAGAACATTCAGTTTCATACACAAAATAAGAAGTCTTTTTGTATTAGCTGTAATATAACTACCTATCTTCACAGTAAATCAGTCTTCCTAGTACTTTGTTGTTGTTGTTCCTTCTACTTGCAACAAGCAAATAGAGACCACGTCTGCAGACTGTTTTTACAGGCATTGTTTTAATGCCATGTATGCTTTCTTCCCAATTCAAAAGGCTCACAGTTCAACTTCACTGGCACACCTGAAGTCCACTGAAGGCATCTGTGATATGGGAAAAATCTTTATAGTCATACAACCCTCACGCTGCCTCTGAATTTGAGCTGCACTAAATAATGACATATAACCAGTATTACACTATAATTTCCAACTTGCACATGGAAAAAGAAGTGTCAGAAACATTCAAATTGTCACTTGCTTTTAGCATTCTGCAATACTCCTTTCACAGTTCTCATCATTTTGTCTCCCCAGTTCAGATTCAATCTCTTCCCTAACAAAGGGAACCAATATTATAGCCCATCTCAACTTCTCCAGATATTTGGTATTTTGAACACCAGGATACTGCGAGTACTGTGTTCATTTTTGGGCCCCTCACTACAGGAAGGACATCGAGGTGCTCGAGAGAGTCCAGAGAAGGGCAACGAAGCTGGTGAGGGGTCTGGAGAACAAGTCCTACGAGGAGCGGCTGAGGGAGCTGGGGTTGTTTAGCCTGGAGAAGAGGAGGCTTAGGGGCGACCTTATCACTCTCTACAGGTACCTTAAAGGAGGCTGTAGCGAGGTGGCGATTGGTCTCTTCTCCCACGTGTCAAGTGATAGGATGAGCGGGAATGGGTTGAAGTTGCGCCAGGCGAGGTTTAGGTTAGATATTAGGAAAAATTTCTTTACTGAAAGGGTTGTGAGGCATTGGAACAGGCTGCCCAGGGAAGTGGTCGAGTCACCATCCCTGGATGTATTTAAAAGACGTTTGGATGTAGAATTTAGCGACATGGTCTAATGGAGGGCTTGTTAGTGTTAGGTCATAGGTTGGACTAGGTGATCTTGAAGGTCTCTTCCAACCTGGAGGATTCTGTGATATGTATGGAGCTACTCACCTTCTGATCCAAATAGAAGAAAAATTTTATATCCTCAGGAACAAGACATTAAATAAATCCATTAACCTTACCCTTGCCAATTACACACTGCAAGTTAATTTAAACCACATAAGAAACTTACATTGTTACATGTAACCAGAAAGGGAGTTAACACAGGGAACAAACTGAACATAAAGGGAAAAGCTACAGTAAGATTTAAAATGACAATGACTCCTTATATATAAGGTACTAATCAATATATCACAGTAACATTTGCTATAGGCCTTACATTCACCATAACCCATTCTTACTTACAACAACAAACTGGAATTTATTTCTATTTCAAGATAGGGAAAAAACAGTATTTGCTTTGAAATGAGAACACAAACCACAAAATTAAAAACAATAAAAACATTGTATATACCTTGTATTTGGTCATAGTGCTAAAATGGTTATTCCTGAAGAACACGCAGAGCTCTCCCTCCTGGACAGCCGAAGTCAACTCACACAGCCCATGGTATGTCAACTGCGTAGCTGTATTATTTAGAAATTGCTCAGCTACAAATCCTACAAAAGCAATACATACTGTTATGTGTCTGTTACATGCTTCTAAATATATAAATACCTGGTAATCTTCCCTGCCCCAGTTTATGTCAAATAAGCAAAATTCTATTTTCTGTTAGTGTCATCACAGCAAAGAAAGTGAAAACCCTACAGATATGTTTTTCTCTGTTTTGTCTTACAAAGGTTGAGTTAAAAGCAAGTTCCACTTTTAAAGCTTGTTTCCTAAAATATTTTACTTATTGCTTTCAAGTAAAACAGGGCTTCTTAAGGAGATGTTCATCACAACACCACGCTGCTAACATGTGAAACGTCTTCCGATTCAATCCTCACAAGCAATTGTTGAATGTGATTACATAACAAAAATGGGGAGGGTTGATGTAATGTGGACTGAAAACAGTGGCTTAAAAAGTAAAGCAAAAATACCACAAGCCTAACCATTTACCCCAGCAAATTTCAGTAATCCATATCCCCTTACTTCTAGAGTACTGGCAGAAGTTACATTGCAACAGACAAAAAAAGCATGAGAAGTCACAAAAACACCAGTGGAACGGAAGCATGGAAGGAAACTATTGTCATTTAGTACAACCCTACTCAAAAGCAAGAGAAAGCATGCTAGGCTGTAACAAAATTCTTAATGAAACCTGTTCTTGAATAAGATCAGATATAGAACGTCAAAATATCATCAGACAACCTCTTCCCATGCTCATCTATACTTACTGAACTACCAGCCCCTTGTCTTCTTCTAAGCCATGTATAGATTTTTGAGAACCTCAGGCCAAGGCATCACTTTAGACCTCATTCACAGTATTTAAGACTTACCAGTTTTGTTAACATCTGCCAAAATACCTCCTCAACTATAAACCAGTAAGACTGGAATAGACTTCGTCACTCACTTATAAAATAAATTTATAGCCCAGTAAACAAGTATGTATGTCATATATGATGCTGTATTCAATATACTTCCAATATGCTGCAATAAACTTGAAGCTTCACAAGCTGGAGTCCCTCCTGCCTAAGTTTCCTTCCCCACAGAACAACGGCCACTTAACAGGTTCTTTTATGTGCCTTAAGAAAGCCATAAATTAGCCTTTGGCTTGAGCTGTGGCTTAACCTGGAGATCCAGGTTTATAACTGCTGGTAGCGGAATGTGGACACTGTTCAATATATATATATACACAGTTGGTCTACTGACAATAAATATGGAAAAAAAAAAGAGGTTAAAGGGGCTGTGTTTTGTTCTCAACAGCAGTTGTACAGTACTGTAAGACTGCTAGCTGCTAACTCTCCGCACTGGATAAGCAGGTGGACTCTGAATTCTGAGACTGCCTTCACTGCTCAGCAACTAACCCCTGTAAAAGTGGGCCAAAATAAAAAAACATTACAAGAGCTATCATTTGGATCATATGCCAAGCAAATAAAACCCTAAGAATTCCCCCCAAAACTAAGTCCTACATCTTTTAACTACAGAGTAACAACAAAAGGGGATTTCCTCTTCTTTGACTTGTAAAGACCTGCAACCACCTTACCTATGTGTAAATTTTAACAAAATAACGATACTTTTTCACAGAATCACAGAATCGTTCAGGTTGGAAGAGACCTCCAAGATCACCTAGTCCAACCTCTGACCTAACTCTAACAAGGCCCACACTAAACCATATCTCTAAGCTCAACATCTAAACGTCTTTTAAAGACCTCCAGGGATGGTGACTCAACCACTTCCCTGGGCAGCCCATTCCAATGCCTAACTACCCTTCCGGTAAAGAAGTTTTTCCTAATATTCAACCTAAACCTCCCCTGACGCAACTTTAGCCCATTCCCCCTCGTCCTGTCACCAGGCACGTGGGAGAAGAGGCCAATCCCTACCTCACTACAGCCTCCTTTAAGGTACCTGTAGTTGCCCCCTTACTACCACAAATCTAAGGGAACACATTCAGAGAGGAGAAAATGAGTTAAAAGATTCAAAACCTCAGCATTGTAAATAACCCTCATGTTTAGAAATGCTGTATCCACTTCTAGTATCACTGAATTTTTGCTCGTCATCATGTCATATATAATTTATATTAATTATAGGAGATAATATGTAGCCAAGTTGAAATCTGAATGCTGCCCATAATACCTTCTTATAAAAGGAAGTTATCTCAACCTTTTTAAAAGGTACATTTCATAGATCAAGAGAATGAGGTTGATTCTTGTTTTAGAAACTGCGTCAGAGAAGTTAAGAAGACAAGCACAGTGCTGTCTGCCTACCCAGGGGAAGTAGTCACCACGCAGCTCACCACACCTATATTGCTGCATACCAGGATCCACACTCAAAATAAGAAATTAAGATTCGATAGGGTAGATAATTAGATAAAGAATAGAAAAAAAGCTACCCACCTTCACTAACCAGTTCACTGTTGTCAGACTGTTTACAAGAAATTATCTTCTCCACTAGCTGATTGTAACTGCAGTTACCAACTGCTTTTACTATGTCAGCAACCTGGAGCAGGAGGAAACACCATACGAAAGAGAACTTATCTTTGTGAAGAACAGAACAAAACTGTAAGCTGAGAGTAATTATTCATAAGAAAATAAAAAAAAAAGTTTCAACAAATAGAGGACGTTATCCCCCTCAGAATACTAGGCCAAAAAACTTTACCCCAGACTGTTAAACACCTTGCAGTCTCACAACCCTTTTTGGATCCATAAGATAAAGCTTAACATCAAAAGCTGTTGCTAACGTGGAGGGAAGAGAGTATGGGATGCAGTTTGTAACAGGAACTTTCTCCCTTCCAGTTACTTCTCCATTGTGATGTTTAGAGCTCAAGTTACAGAACCCCCTGAGATTCAGTTAGATGCTATTGTCCTCGGTATACTTTATACACATCAATATTGTTTTCTTTGTAAGCATCATACTTCATTAGAAAAATGGGTACTTCTAAACCCAGAAGTTATAGGATTTCACCTCATGAGTGGCCACACAAAAACATAAGTATAAACTCACTGAAGGTATAGTTAATCTTTGTAAAAAAGCAGCCGTCATTTAAGCATCCCAGTAGATCTTAACATAAAGCATCACTAAAAGACATTCTTGATTCACAATGTTAACAAATTCCAAAATCACACTATGTTTTAGAACTACAGTTACATTTTGTGATCTGCTAAGGTATAAGCCATGTAGGCTACACCAAAATCATGCAGCCTTGGACAGAGTCCATTTGCCTATAATCATCTCTTCTTGATTGGCACCACTATGCTAAATTACAACAGAGTTACTTCCCAGCAAAGAAGGATCACCTCCTGGCTCAGTAGGGGAAAAAAATAAGTCCTGGGAGATGAGAGAATAGTAACTTTCATGAACAAGGCATGAGGAAAAAGAAATCTAAGAGGCAGATTATTCCCAGCCAAACTCCCTAGTTTCACCCTAAGTAAATAGCATCATTTTACTGTTTATTTAAATAACACATTAATATCATGAAAAATAAGTTATTATACATTTGTGAAAGATGCACTTCTCCCGAACTGATTCTGAAGTCCTCAGTTCTCAGAAGCTGTTACTGGTAGATGTAAATCAGAAGTAAACAAAAGAGGAAAGTGACCTTGCATTCCTTCCAAGTGCTCTCTATTGAGCTTTCAAAAACAACAACTGGTACACCGTATCTGGCAACTCCCTACATCCCTCAGAACAACAACTTTCATTTACACTGTCATGATTTTGGTGTAGCAGGTTTTGAATGTCAGCTTCACTAAATACCTAACCTTTGCAAAGTTACTGTACTAAAAAATGTGTACAGTCTAGATTCACTCCTCTGAGGAAAATCCCTTTTTTCTGACTAGATTTAAAAACATCCATTACCATATTCATTATTGTTGACTCCAGTTAAAATTCTGAAACATCTCTCCTCCGCCTAGTAAAATTTGAATAACTTATTTTCTGTTTGAATTATGTAGGGGAAAACAAAAAAGTTACCTGGGGATCCACTAACCATCCATGGTACAAAGGGATATCGAGAAGATCAAACACTATGCATTCAGGTGTGTACTCAAATACTCGTACACCTGTAAACTTCACATTGACATCCAGACCTGTCTGTAACTTATGTAGAATCGCCATTGCATCACTCATGTTCTGACAGCAGAAAGAAAAAAAGAAACAGATGACCAAATAGAGCTTTGTACACTTCGTAATTACTCTTGTAATCTTTCATCACTTAGTGCTCATCAATTCAACATTTCTAACAAAGTTTAGAAAAGGGAAAGTTAGCTAGAGAACTGCTTCAACACATGTTCACATTATTCATGCCACTGCAAAGTGCATACTTAAATACAAGACTATTCAATTACATTTTTGTATAAAATGCATATCTGGAAGGAAGCAGTGTTGCTGTTTGCATCATCATGGTATATAGGGTCTCTGATCACAGACCAAAACATTGTACATTGGATGTCTAAAAAGATGAAGGTCACACTCGCTTTCTTTAAAATTGTACAGTTACATATTTACCAAAAAGATTTGTGACATCTACTTCATAAACCCACGTATTTGAGCACAAGAAAGCCATAGAGGTTGTACTTTAACCAGGTACATAATTTTCTTCAACTTCCTGTAAGTTGATTATTGCTATAATCTTTAACAGCATAGCATTTTGTGGAAAAAAATATATATATATAGTTAATTCAGTTATCACAAGAAGAATTCATGTAACTTGATACAAGCCATAAAAGAATCCATTCAATCTTCATTTTAGTTTCAGCCATCCCAAGATACTTTGTTTTTCAATACTGAATGTTGGCAAGAAAAGACCTAACAATAGAGAACTAGCTTGAAACACTTAATAAATTCAAATCACTTTTTTCCATGAGTAATCAAAAGGAAACAGCTGTGATCACAGAGCTTGAAACGTTTGCTCCAAGATACATATATACATCAATATTTTTGGAAATTAATAGCATTATTTTTTTAAATGTAGAAAGACCTGTCATAAAACAGTGGTCAGTGCAAATAATATTGCCTTTTATAATATGGAATCGACCTCTTTTTGTCCATCACCACTTAAAAACAGATCTCTTTCTTGTTTAGTCTGTATCGCCAGTGAAAGCCTAGCAGAGACCACAGAATGGAGTATGCTGAAGAATGTAAAATAGACGACTTCAAAGAGCAACTACCCTGTTACACACTTCCATGTGTATTTCCATGTTATTCTTCCTCAATATGAACAATATTCTTTTGTTACACTCAGTGCAAGCAAAATGAAAAATTTCTTGTGTTAACAGATACTAAATTTTTATTCATTAATAGGAAATACTTACAAGTAATACTCTACATCAAGCCTAGGGAAAAGGGAAAACTACTCACAGCAGTTTGTATGCCTCTGGTTTTTAACAAATTGATACACCTTAGGTGAGGAAGAAAAAAAATTTAGTACCTTCAGACATAAACAATTGTATTTTAGGAGCAGCTTCTTACCTGCTCATAATTTAGACGCTGAATTTCAGATATCTCTTTTGGTTTTGCATCAAGAATATAATCTCCTAAAATAAATAAATAAATAAAATTAAGTTTATTCAACATTTCTATGAACACTTCTAACTGAAGCTGATCATAAATATAACCATTTAAGTTTACTATTAAATGAGATGCCATTGTTTTATAGCCTGTATTATAAGTATGTAGTAAAACAAAAATATTTTTAAAATATTAAGATCATATACTGAAAAGTAAAATTCAAATGGCAAATGTTACTAAAACAGCATTCCATAATCACTTAGAGTATCATTCCAGTCCCTTAATTATTTACCTTCCCTCTGTGCCTCAACATAAAAATATAAAAAGTCAAAACTGTTCACAATAAGACGTTGCGTAACTCAACTTCAGAAATGCAACCACTCATCCTCACTGAAACTGTGAGCATTTTGGCATATGTTTCCATACACTAATAATTCTGAAAGGCTTGTATTCTATCTGTGTCTACAACATAAAGGTTATTAATCAGTTAATCAAGACACAAGGGTACAAGATTTACAAAAATTTTAGTGACTGGTCTCCATAACCTGCCTCACGCAAAATTTTCAATTTCATTTCTATGCTTTTCATTTTCATTCCCTTGTTCCATTCCTAAGAGCTATGTTTTTATACAAGGAAGTTCTATCCAAAATATTTAATAAAAGTATCATTCATTATAGGTTTCCTAATTTATCACCTCTTAAAATTGGTCAAAATAATTGAAGGGCTTTTCTTTTTTAATTCTTTTTAAGCTACAGAAGAACTATTTGGCAACTGCTCATCCTGTTGACTGAACAGGAACCTAAACAATCTGAGACAGTAATTTTGAAATTCAATGTAATAAGAAAATTCCAGAAGGTAATATGTCTTCAAAACAGAAGACACTTCAAGACACGTGTTTAGCCAACTGTGATTAGGCAGTGAGTTTAGACAGCATTATTCTATCAATACAGTTAGGAAAAAAAAGTGTTTAGGCACAGACAATGAGAGTTCTTAAAACATGTATTTTTTTTTTCAAGTTACAAAATTAACTATTTTTTCTGCCATTGGAAGACACAGAAATAGGCTTTTGAGAAAAAGAAGGTATGTTCTTTACAAACAGGAAGAAATATAGTACATTTTTTCTCCTGCTTAAGAAAACCAAACCTAGTTAGTGTATTAAGCTCAAGTGTTTTACATTTGTTAGGCTACAAAGGCAAAGAGCTGTGGTGCATATAGTTTCAGAACTAGGGCAAATGCACTTGTAACATCTGGATCACTCTGAGCTGTTGAAGTTACAGACTTGTCAGATGGCAACAGCTGCAGTTTTGCTGAAGACTGAATCTGGTAATGGAATAGTGCCCACAAATGAGACCCCAGTCACCATGACAACTAAGTTCATTTTTCATGTTATTTTAATTGGGTCAAGGAATAAAGTTACTGCTGACAATTAAAGGTACAATTGACTTGCTCCATTCTGTGGACTGTAACAAAACAACATTAAGAGATGTGAATAAGTTTAAATCTACCAACACATTGGCATACTAAGCTGCATCAACTGCATCATTAGGCTAAAAACTTAGGAAAGTAGTACAGAAGACTTCTAAAAACTGTTGAGGAAAAACATGAGTTACTGAAAAACGTTAGTAATTTCCTTGAAATACGCATTCAAGTAAAGTGGAATAAAAAATGTTAGTAAATAACACAGTCCTCCTATCCTACTACTCACTAATAAATATAATATGTAATTGAAAACTATCTATTGTTAGTAATTACTAACCTAAATATTCCATCAGCTGTTCAGCCGTTATGATTTCCATCATTGGCGGCAGCTTAACCTGTGAAAGTGAAAGTATATTCTCTTTAAAATTTCAAAACAATGCAATTTAGGAAGTATTAATAAGGTATTTCTAGCCTGAAGTCTTCTGATCACATTGGCTCACCAATTTGTAAGAGCATTAGCCTACTAAGACTTCTACTAAATAACAGCTATGAAAAGAGATAAGATGGCATTTCAGTTTTTTGAGAAACCACGTACACACAGTACTTTCTTTCACTTGCAGCTCTGTGCCTAGTGCTCCCTTCTCTCACCAAAACCTTTCACCAGCATTCCCCTCGACTTCACAGGAATTCACACTATTCACCGTACTAGCTCAGCGGCAAGCATGCAGGAAGAACTGTGAGAACTGTAACCACACTTAGTTAAAACCAACCAACCAAACAAAACCTACTTCTTTATATCTCTTAACTGGTCTTAACTCAAAACATCCTGCAAACAGACAAGAGGCTGTAGAGAATCTGGTGGCAGCTGATGCTGGGACAGAGAAGACAAGACTCATGCAGGTTTGAGGAAATGACCTCCCAGCCTCTCATCCCATGCTCACATTTCAAGGGTTTGGTTTAACTCCATATAGAAGGACAAAATACACACAACTCGGTGGTGAAGCTCCCATCCTCCCCTGATCCATTACTGTCACCACCATGTACTACAACTAACCACCCTGGCAGCAGTCAGGACCAAAAGCTTCTTAGTTATTCATCTCCTCTATCCAGCATCCTGGGTAAATGCTTTGGTTGCTCACTCCCATTTACACATCTCCCTGCAATAAAAGCCCAGGTGCAGACACACACAAAGCCATGCTTCTGGCAATCTGAAGGAGTAACACAGGACTTCTGTCTTGTTGATTTTTTTGTTTTTAACTTTCTCATCAGTTTTTCATCTTCTCATCCTCTCCTCAACATCTTACTAGAGAAATTCAAGAGTATTTGAGTATTAGGCTTTTTTTTTTTTTTTTAAATCAAATGCCTCAACACTGGTCACTATTCTCCAGAAAGAGGATGACAGTACTATCAGGGCTCTGGAGAAGGAAGTGAATGAAAGTATGAACATGGAAGGCACTGGAATTAAAGGTTATGGGGCTGTAAATTGTTAGTAAAGCAGGAAATTAGTGAAGTGTAAGTTTGCAAGAAAGAAGGCTTAATTAGTTCTGCTACTTGCAAAAAAAAAAAACCATATGAATTAAACAAGAAGAAAAATCAGTCACGCATTCATAGGCACATGAATTTTTGAAAATATCTTTTAAATGGGAAACAACTGATTGTAACTTACAAAATGCCTTAACCTCTTCCCCAAACTTTTTTAAGTTTCATTAACACTATGTAGGCTAAAGGTTTCCAGCATCTTTGATCCTGTTCATAATATTCATACTGAGTGTGCACATAAAAACAGAGTACTGACAGCATTTAAGCCTGAGCAGCCATTAGCTGTGCACACCCCGACCCAGCCTGAGCTGGGGCTGGTTCACTACTGCTCCTAAGGCATGTCTAACAGCACAAAACAGAATTACTTAAACTACCTATGCCCAAAATTATTTTGAGATTACAAACAGTATGGTTGTATCAACATCACATGAAGAAAAATTATCATGCTACTATTAGAATGACTGGTGTGATGATTCCTTCAGGACTGAAGCTAGCTTTTTTGTTTGTTTCTTAAATATACACATCAGCTCAGCCAGCATTACTTGGGGATTTCCGCTCCACATCAGTTTTGGGAATCTAGCAGCATGCCTACATTACAAACAGCAGCTATAAAGCATAATTACTTGGTTTGCCTATATTTAAACTCTACATATTCATGGCACAAATATATTACTGTTTCAGACCTTATGGATTAAAGAAGGTATCTGCATTATTGGTTAAAAAAAAAAATCTTGATTTTCCCTCAAACTGTAGTGGTTAGCAATTTATTTTTTAACTGAAGAACCAAATCAAAGTAATTTTACTCATATCTGCAGAATCTCCCATAGTCAGATGTTTTAATAAGCTAAATCCCAAAATTAACTGCTTAATTAAATGCTAAACAAAGTTAATGAATTACTTCACAGCACAATTTTAGGCATCGTATGTTTCATGAGACCTCAATCACACCTTTATAGTGGGTTAATGGGGTTCCAACGCAGTCATGAGTACTTCTGAACACAACTGACTTGATATATAGAAAACACAACATTTCCTGTTTAGTGCTTCATTGGGAGTGCTTAAACTACAGGAAATATACAACAAAGAGGAAAAAGGAAAGAATAATACCTTAAAACTTAAGGGGGGGGAGTGAAAAAATCACATAGAACCACAGCCATTCTCCACATGAATCAACAGAAGAAAATAATGTAAGCAATAGTAGTGAAAGCTGTTGTCTACAACAAGTATTTTGAGGGACTGAAACGTACCAATACGTTCCAATCCTTTGTTGCCAGATTTTACATTACTTTCATATTTTAGGAAAAATGTGTTTTCTCAGCTCCCACCCATTTCTGGTATCCCTCTACTGCTGTTTCTTTGTCTTTCTCCTTAATCTCTCCTCCTAACCCCGACTAGTTTTCATTCTAGCTTCCCTCCCATTCTCCAGAGTGGGAAAGTAAATCTTTCTTACCCAAATGTATAAGGTACAGTTGAGCCAGTTTTGCAATTAAAAAACAGTTGGTAAATAAATTTTCATACTGAACTGTTTGTCTGGCAAAATCTATGCAGTTTCTATGCCATAGACTACAAACCGGAAAATGAAATAATACTAATTTTAGATAATTTAGACTGTATTCTCCAACTCTTCAGACGGGCTTAAAAATTAAGTGACATATTCTGCACTGAAACTAACACTTCTGCAAATACTATGCGTATAGAAAGGGACCATAACGTTTTCTAATGGTTTATTATTCATAGTGTCAGAACATATTTATTTAAAATATGCATCTCCTCTGAATCCAGCGTTCTGGAAGAGGTTAAGGATAGCTTCAACCTGCCCCAGCAAAAGATGACTAATATCTCCTGCAAACACATACCTCTTGTCTTGCAGGAAAAGCTTTATAAACTTATCACAACAGCCGGACAGTATGTGCTGTCACCTGACAATTTTAACATCTTTCCCCTCAACCAGGTTTCCTTCAGTCCCTTAGAGCAGGTTTCCTGTTCTGGAAAATGCACAATTACAGGCCCATTGATTTGTAAGCTCAACTCATCTCACAGATGCAGGGAGAAAGGCTGCCAAGGCCTCTGCTGAGCACTCATCAGAAGCTCACTGGCAACTCATCTTTAGAAGCTGAGCGAGTTCATCTGAGCAATCTGTGCAAATTCTGGCCATATGAAGGTTTAGCTCAGTAAAAAGAAAAAGCAGACCACATGTAATGGGCCAGTGCCAGACCTCAAACCAGGCGTTACCACTGTAGACTCCAACAAAGCAAATGGATATCAGCAGGAGAATATGTATGCAGCTCCTCTGAGAAACAGGCCATTTTTACAAGAACCTAAAACTAAAAATTTCTAACTAGAAATTTTTTACTCTACCTGTTCTCTGCATCTCAGTTTGGATATACCCAAGTATAAATGGTTATGTAACATTCACTTACGTAACTGTTATAGTCATCTAAATAGATAGCTCATAGAGTTCTAAAAGTTAGCAAAATTTTTTCATAACTAGGCACACAGGTAACGTCACTCTCAAAACCTTCTGTTTGTTAAGAGGGCTGTGATCTACAAAACTTTTAAAGATAGTGTCAATATATACTACTAGAATCATTCTCCTAAATAAAAACTTGTAAGTACAAGATACTCGTTATGTATTTGCTTTCCAAGACTTCACTAATATTACTGTTATTTATATTTGTATTAAAATATGTTTTCTGTTAGGCTTATTTTATGTTCCAATATGATTTGTGTCCTATGTGCCCTGAGTATTTCAGATACTTAGTTTCTGTGCTATAACTTAAGGTTCACAGAATTCTTTGGCTACATGACATCACATCCTACCTGAGGAACACACAGAAGGATTACATGGCACATTTACTAAGCTTTTAGCATCTAACGATCACCATACAGTACATCTTAAGAAGGGCCGTTCCCCAACCCACATGAAATCGAAGTTTAATACAATGCCAGAAGTTACCAGAAAGTGATGAGTGGACTACACCTAACAAGTATCACAAAAAGTACTTAGAAAAGCAAGCTTTGCATTGCTAAGCTTAAGTACATAGTAAGCCACAGTCCTGAAGAAAAACCGAGCAGGCTGCAGGTTTAAGCAAGCTGAAAGACTGTATCCAAAGCTGCTCTGTATCAGAAAACCCATGCTTCTACATACATTTTAGATGTTTATTTCAATACTCTACTTTTGTTTCCATTTCCATCACAGAAGCCTAAATGGTTACCACATTGTTTTGCACAAGTTACTTTTTCAACTTGGTATCATACTGCTTTTGTTTTCTTTTGATTTAGAAGAACATTTCAGTAACTTCTTTTTAAGAAGAACTCCTCAGCTCTATTTCCTAAAGGCTATACAGGCAGTCTGCAGAAACAAAAGAAAAACAATGATTTCATGATTGTAACATTTGAAAGTACAACTTGTACAATCTGCCACCTCAGAGTTGTATGTCCAGACTCCTTTGAAAGCAGTGGAAAAAGAAAGTGAAAAAAAGTAGCAATTTCACTGCAAGTTTAGTTCCAAAAATCTGTTACTATCAAAAAGCAATTTGAACAGTCCCAATGCGTGCTACTATTTCAGAATTTCCAAAAACCCACGCATTTTCAAGCCAGTATCTCACAGTTAAGTACATACAGGTGCAACACTTTCAAAGAATCAATTATTTTCAAGCAGTCTTTATACCTATATCACTAAATAAAAATCTAAAATCTAAGCTCAAAAATACCTCCCCCAAAGACATACAAAAACTGAATAGTGGCTAGTAACAGAGAAGAATCTTGCTCATTTAATGAACAAGATCTTCAAAACCACTAGGAAGAAATATTTTGAGTACGACACATTTACTTAAAGCACAATACACCTCAAGTATTCCTGTATTGTAGTTACTGCGATCCTTTACGCAAATTAATAAACTACCCATAGCCCTCACTGAGTCAAGAGATGCCATCTCAAAAAAAAAAAAAAAAAAAAGGTTTATTTGAGGTCAGTTGGGACACAAACAGAAGAACAAAAAAAACTGTTAACATATTTAAAAAGATACTCTAGTGCAGGGGTAAGAAGCTTGCATTTTAAAGCGCTGAAACACCTGAAAAAGTGAGTTCTCCTCAATACACATTTGAGGTTAAGGCGTAAGTATTTCCATGATTATGGCTTACATTATTAAGAAGTAAATATAAATTTTAGTTGTAAACAAATCGATTGTGTGCAACTCACCACAAACAATAATATGAATTCAACTGCCACTACTGCATGTAGTACTGGATCTTAAGATTATCACTCCCATTCTGGGATAAGCAAAGCATATAATTGGACATCCAGAGGGAAGTATTCATGAAAACCTAAAAACTAGCATTTCAACTGTAACATTTCTCAACTCGGAGAACTTCCATGCATTATCTGAAGTTATTTAAGACTGTACTTATCTACAGGATAACTAAAACACCCAACCTTGTCATGATAGAGTTCTGAGAAGGAAAGTTAGTAGTGGATACAGGGAAGAGGCACCAAAATATAACTGTTCACCTTGTAATTCTCTATTCAAGTTTTTATTTCCCCTCCTCCCCCTTCTCATCTCCTTTTTACTCCAGTTTTTAACCCTGCCACGTAACTCCTTTTCACCTAACACATGCTGTGGTATTCTCACTCTGCTTTTGCCTATTTTCAACTCTTGGTCTGCTCCCTTGTTCCCAAATTATAATTACCTGACCCAATCTAGTGTTCATCTTCGTTGAGAAGTGAGAAGAATGTGGATGTCCATCCTCAGCCTTGATATGTAGCTGGCTACTGTCAATGATGTACAGGTGAGCTGCCAATAAGCTTGCCACTCCAAACAATGCCAACATGGTTCTCAACTATAAACTGGGGAAAAGAAAGGCTAATTTGGAGAGGCACTAATTAGGAGAATCAATTATAGGCAGGGGCAATACCCAACCAACTAACAAGAAAATACTGAAGCATATAAATAGTCACATATTGGCAGTTTCACCTAAACTGGTGAATTACTCTGTCTGCAAGTCACGTAAATTCTGCTGAGGTTTTATATAAACTGACAGAATTATAGAAAACCCTTTCTGTAATCCTAGCAACAAGAAATGTAAGGACACTCCAAAGATGCATTTCAATTTCCACTGGCTCATAAAAATTTGGTATCAGATTAATTCTTGCTAACTTATTTGATCAAACCAGACCATCAGATAAAATTCTGCATGGAGAACAGCAGAAGAAAGTAATTATGTATTTATGGAAGGAAAGGAAGAATGTCAAGGAACAAAACCTCTCAAAACCTAAGAACAAACAACAAGGACGGTGCTGTCCCGTTTATACCCTTTCATTAAATGAACGGTTAAAAAAGTAAATCCTGGAACTGACCGCTTCTTTTAAAACATCATCACAAACAATGATAGTGAACTAGCTCTCCAAGGCCCTGTACTTATCTCTGTATGTTAACGAGGGAGCATAACAAGAAAGTATTAAATACTGAAGTCTATAAAGACCTTCACACCCTCTTGAGTTAGGCAGGACCTATGTAAGACAACGGTTTAAAATCACACACAACTTCTCTGCACTGCTTTCACCAATGTCTAAATACCTACATGACTGAGCCCACAGCTTTCTTCCTGATGTGTGAGCTATTCTGCTCAGGAAAGGGTAGAGACACTAATTCAAAAAAAAAAAAAAAAAGTCACCATAATTAATATTCTGAAAAATTACCTCCCCCTGAACAAATTTCTTATTATAGTATTACTTTCATTTTGACTTTTCTATATCACGCGTTATTACCCGTGAACAGCCTCCTGCTCCTCCAATACCAAATTTCTTTCCCTTGATACTACAACATAAAATAGGAAAGCTTTATGAGAGTAGTCCTTAAGACTTCATTCTATTATCTCACCAATCTTTTGGGGTTGAATGAGCAGCAGTTTCTGAGAAAGACCCCTTCTCCTTGATTTGCAATGCACACAGCTTACTAGCTCTTCTCCGACTAATATTCTTTTTACATATAAACGTTAACAATTACATTATGCCTTACATTTGAATTGCCTATTTTAAATATTTAAAAGTTATTCTAAGACTACAGGAAGCCATATCCACAATGGTTATTAGAACACAAGAACTTCCCAATCTCAAAGCAGTACTTGATTGCGACCTGATTTACCATCTATGCTGTGTAACTGTACAAACATATCGCTATTATTCAGGCAGTTATTTGTGCAACTCTGTATTTTGTTAAATTCTGCATATGTTTCATTTCAAAATTAATCTATTTTCCCAAATATTGCCTATGTTTTCAATGCTATATACAGAAATATTTACTAGAAACGTGACACATCTGCAAACAAAACACTACTCAGTTTTGAAAAGCATCATCTAGACTTTGACTTCCATGTTAAGGCGACAAAAAAGTAAGCCTATATATGACAGCGACATCTAAGGAGTATACTAGCAACAGACAGCAAGGCGTTATTTATTTTCCAAGTTCCCTGTACGAGATACGTGCTTAGCTGCAGAAGTAAGCTTGCGCCTGAATCAGCACAGATTTCCGGCGGTGTTCTAGCGAGTGTTTGGCACAGGTACTCCCTGAACGCTTCCCCCGCTACGCAAAAGGCCTCATCTCCAGGTCACGGCGCTGCCCAGCCGGCACCGCCGGCCCGGCCCGGCCGGCAATGGCAGCGGAGCCGCCCCGGCGCCCGCACCCACGGTACCTTCCAAGCCAGGAGCAGCACGTTCATGATGGCCAGCAAGGGGCAGGGGCCGTTCTCGTTCTGGGTGATGACGGGCGTGTTCTCCTCCTTCCAGCGGACCCACTTGATGTGGTACACCGACTGGCCCGGGAAGCGCTCCTTGGAGGCGGAGAGGAGCTGAGCGCCCGCCGCGGGCCTATCCCCGTCAGGCTCCGGGGCCGGGCCCCCCGAGGCGGCCTCCGCCACCGCCGCCTCCTCGGCGTCGCTGTTGAGCTCGGAGCTGCTGGGGCAGCAGGAGTGCAGGTTGGAGAAGGACTCCAGCGAGTCCAGGCTGCGGGACTCCTCCCCCGGGGGGCTGGGAGCCCCGCTGCTCCCGGGGCCGGCCCCCGCGGGACCGCTCTCCGAGGCGGGCGCTGTTCCGGGGCTCTCCGGCACCGCCAGCCCCGCGCCGTCCGCCGCCGGCGGGCTGCCCTCAGCGGCCCGTGAGGGAGACG
>VXAA01003910.1:465089-562644 GCA_013399115.1 Anseranas semipalmata | reverse complement strand
TCCTCGCGCCGCCCGCGGCCGGCCCGGCGCCCCTGTCCCGGGACTTTCCCCGCCGAGGACCGAGGCTGTGCCCGCATCCTTCTTCGCCGCCCCGCTTCCTCTCTCCGCCAGCCCCAGCGGCTGCGCCCTCCCCGCCGCCCGCCTGCCTGCTCCCGGCTCCGCTTCGGTTCCTCGGGACTTTCCTCGCGGTCCCGGGAGCCGCTTCCTCCTCCCCGGTCGCCTCCCTCCGCCTCGCCCAGAGCCGGCCGCGGCTGCGGGGAGCTGGGGCCCGCGGGGAGCCGGGCGGGCGGGGAAGCTGGGGGCTCCCCGAAACCTCCCGTCCCTATCCCCGGCACCGGGAAGCGCCGTGAGCCGGAAAGTTCAGCTTCAGGAAATGGAACGTGAGCGCCGGGGCTTTCCCGAAATGCCACCGTAGCTTCGGGGAAGGTCCGCCCGGTCCCCTAGGCCAGTGAAAAAACACCCTTATGTTTTTCTGTTTTTAATGTGGAGACGGGTAACTCTAAAAAGGCTCCCATTATGTGGTGTTTTTCAGCATTAGGAAACTGTTAGGGTAGCTTCTTGACTGGGTCTAATAATGTTTAACCGGTCAAGTCATGGTAGGAAAATAGTTTCAAATTTTCACAGGAGTGAACGTTGTAAAGGTGGGCTTCCAAGGCTGTTTCTAGAGGAGGATGGGTGGAGCACATGATGAAGGGCTTACTTCTTCAGTTTCGTTTGGCACTTCTCCTGTTTATCTCAGCTCTGCATCTGTGTACGTCAATATATAGGTTTATTAACAAGGAATTTAGCCCCAAATCCTGGCCTTTTACATGTTGTCAAAAAGTAACATCCAAGCATGAGAAAACTTCAGTAGGTTGTGCTTGTGGCTAAGCTGTGGGATAATATTGTGATAAAAAGCAAAGTGATTTACATGGTCAAAATTTATCCTATTATTTATGTGGTTAGAAGACATACACATGAGATTTTGCTCGTGACTTTTCCCGCGTCATTTCTAGTAAATTATTAAGGTACTCCAGACTAAAATAATTGGCATACTTTTCAAGGCCTTCTTGTTTTCTAAACTAAACTGTGCTAGCAAGGAATTAATTCAAAGTGATTCATTAACCAGTTTTGAGAGTTGTTTTCACTGTTTAATTTTAGGCAGGCAAGTATGCTTTAAAGTTCAAATCATTGTAACATGTACAGTATACTCTGGATATATAGAAACAAGTTCACAAAATGTATTTTGGAAATTCATGTTTAAATTTTTGAGAGAAAAATGGACTTCTTCAATGTTCTTGGCAGTAGGAAGTACTCCTCACTTTGAAAGTCACGTGCTTCTGTTACCTAGTGTTTAGCAAAATAGACAAAGCTTAATAATGCTTGATAGGAACCTAGGAATGCCGGCTGATATGCATGTCAGAAATAACCTATAAAGCTTTTTTATTTTTTGAAAGTCTAAACATAATTATGAGAAAATTATTGTAACTTTTGAGTTAAAATTACTTTTAAAAAATAGAATTATCTATTAACTTTTATTTGCATTTCTAGAATTTCTTAGGTACTGTAAATGTTTTTACTGAACAGTAAAGTTCTTCATTTGGATGCTTTTCTTCTAGGAGTACATTAACATATGTGTGAAAAAGGCAACTTTATTATTCTTAAGCGTTACTATGAGAACAATACAAACTGGGAACAACTGAAAGACACGATTTACCCGTGCTTCATTTGTGTACAGTGCCTCTTGTGCTCACTAGTTTTACACAAATCCTGAAGCTAAATAATACTTCTCTTAAAGTGGATAGTTTTAAGCTATATATGAAATAGTAATAATTTTGAAAATTACATTAGTCTGTACTTTTTTCAGATGCTCTTCTGTATGTTGAGACTGTTTGGAACATTTTTCTGGGATACCTGAGTAATTCTTTCAGAATTACTTAAGGCTTTTTGTCTGTATACTCTATTGTAGTAGTCTTCGGGTAATGGTAGATTAACAGAACTGGTTGTAAATTTAGTTCACAGTTAATAATGGATCACAAAGTCAAGGTTTTAAGATACTGAAATATTAAGATACTATATATAACTTGTATGGTTTACTTATGTACTGTTTTATTTGATGGCTTATTTGAGGAGAAAGATTAGAGCAATCTAATGCGTAAATGAAATCTGTTGATTGGAAATTTGATTTCACTGCTAGTTTAAATTTTTCTTAAAATTATGTAAAAGGGACAATAAAAAGCAATCACTAGTGTTGCTATATGAGTGAAGTGTACTATGATGTCTGTATTACGATGCTTTATAACTGTCTGTATGGCTTATGGTTAGAACAGAAGAGTTATCAGCAATTCAGTCTTATAGGACCTGAAATACATGCTTGATCAGGTTCTGATATTTGATAACTTTTAGGGCTGTTCTAGAAGTTTATTTCTTTACTACCACCGAATAAATGCAACCTTCATAAAACAAGTATTCCAGCTGGTCATTTTGAATATAGTTTCAATAATGAGAGAGAAAAAGTCATGCTTTTTTAAATTGGGGGAAGGTAGAATTTACCTTAAATAGGTGCAATATCTTAAGTTTCTAGCATATAGTGCCTTGAATTTTCAGATTTCTTTAAAAAACAAAAAACATATAAAATCGCAATATGTTCGTCAATACCCTCAGAATTGGTTGTTTTAGGGAGCTGTTCACTGACTAGTGCTATTAGTAATTCTGACAGTTATAAAGCACTTCTTAGGGGCAATATTTTTTGCAACTGTTAGGAGGATGCTTCACTGAATGCGATGAAAATGCATGCAGATACATTAGACAGTCCCTAATTATCGATAAATAATGATGTTCTTTGAGGAATGGAAATAACTGATAAAACTGATCTGAGGATGATTTTAAGAAGTGTGGAAGTAGTGTTAGAAAATATGGAAGAGAAGTAATAAGGCCCCAAAAAGCTTGGTATTAGCCAGTGGTCATGCTTTGCCTAGGTTGATCAGATGCTGAACATCATTGCAAATCTATGATAAATTGTTTCCTGGTACAGCACACTCTTCTATGTTGTTGGGACTTCTGAGTTGTATCTTAGTGACTTGTGCTGCTGGGTATTGAACAACCCATTTCCCCGTGTGCATGGGAGAAATTCTGTTTTTTCTGGACACATGGGGGAGTTGTAGGAAGGCATTTATGAGCTATCAGCATCTGAGTGATTAAGTCTGCATTCTTGCTATAGATTGGCAAGAACACTAGCCTTCATTAAAATGGCACTCAGCCTCTAGCACGTATCTGGAATTTAAAATTAAAACATTAAGGACTTTAAATGGCTGGATGAGGCAGTGTCTGGTAAATGCAGCCGTCAGGTGATTATTTCAGAAATGCCCATGGTAATTATAAATAAAATCATGTTTTAGATAGTAACTTTGAAATACCATCACCTAAGACTGTAGTTTATCATTGCTTTTAAAAGGATCTAAAGGTTCAGTTACGCAATATGGCATACTCTCATGAGCTACATTGTTTTGCCCTGGCTGTGCATTCCCATCTCTCCTTCTCCACCTCTGGTGTTTGATGACATGAGGAACCAATTCAACCTGCACATTTAAAGGAAAGAAATGACTAGTTTCCTGCCAGACATGTAACTTCTGTTGGTTTATTGTGCAGACCCAGGCTCAGTGGGGAGGAAGAGTTGGGACTTGCATGCGAATGGGGAGAAAGACAGTAAAAAGCAGACATCAGTTACTCTGGTGATGCTGTACTAAATGCGAGTTTCCATTGAAGGGGAATGATCCTGACTTGGCTTTTGGTTACACATTTTTCTTTCACCAAGAACTAACTTGACCAAAAGAAAACATATTTTTCAGCTCAATCAGTTTTAGTGCCAGCACAAGGGAGGAGCAGAAATGGGATGGATGAAAAAGGGTGGCAGGACCTGCCCTTCTGCTAGCAATCATGAAAACACAGCCCAAATTAATTCTTCAGTGAAATTCAAGTTGGGAGGTAGATTGTAGGATTACTGGCTTTTGATGCCCTTCAGCACAGAAGTATTAAATTTGATTGCTATGCATACTTTTTAATGAGAGTCCCATGTAAAGGGAAAATTTTTAAGAGAATTAACCAAACATTTAAAACAGCTTGAAAAAGTGCAACCTGTTTTGATAATCTTTATCTAAATTAAAATAGTAATAGTCATTTTCTTAAAGGTGTTTATCAAATGCTGGCACTTCAAATCTGCAAATCAGTGATGATGCTTGCAGTAAAGAGTTGTCCAGTAAGTTAGCATGACCACTGAACAATTTCTGATAGTCTAGCAAGTTGTATTTTATGATTTTTTTCTACTAACAAACTTGAACTGAATTTTGAAGTATTTGTCATTCTTGTGCAAGTCTTAATCTGAGTTTCTTAATATAAAGTTCACCTTTTAGAACAGTGCATGTTTGATTTACCCACTTATTTTACAGAAAGTTAAATGTTATCTTTTACCATGATACAGATATAAACTTAATAGATACTTGTTTAAATTGCTAACTTTTAGTACTGTTTATTGTTAGTCTTCTTTGTGTGTATGAAGTGAGCTTCTATGAGGATTTCTTCCATAGTCTTCGCAGATACTGAGGTTAGTCTGACCAGCCTGTAGATCTCCAGGTGCTCCTTCTTGAACACAGGCATGACATTTGTCTGCCAGTTGTCAGGAACCTCCCTGTATCCCAATAACCTTTCAAAGATGATAGAAAGCCTCAAAATGGTGTCAGCCAGCTTCCTCAGTGCTCTTGGATGCAGTCTGCCTAGTCCCATGGGCTTCTGTGTGTCCAAGTGGCTTAAGCGTTCCCGAAGTCATTTCCTCTGCTGTGGGTACTGCTTCGCTCCCATAGACTGCAAAGGTTTTGTCTAGGAAAAAAAGTCTTGATAGTCTTTGGAAAAAAAAATAAACACGCTGAATGAACAGCAAAGCCATTTAGCACAGCCCACCAAACAACAATTATAGCTGCTCAAGGTGTGCCAGGAGGCTTACAGCTAAAATCCAGTGGTTGGTATATTTCACCCTTTGCGTGACATGCGGGGAGCTCAGGTAGAAGGCAAGAAGGTGTGCCTCAGACACCCTGTGTGGCCAGTGGAGTTTGTGGCTGTTCCAAAAGTACAGTAACTGAAGATACTTTATATCTCTCTAGGGATGCTGAAGAGCTCTCAACATGCATACGCAAGTCTTTTTTACAGGGACTATCACCTTGAGGCATCTACCTGAATGTTCTGCCTAATCCTGTTTAGAGTAAGTCCTTCCTTGTATTTAGTTCTAATTCCATGAAAATAAAGCCTTGTTCTTTGAGGTTTTTTCTCTTGGGAAATGCAACAACTAGCTTAGCAAGTCCATAGAACACTCTCCTGTCAGGTTCAAAAGCCATCCCATTGTTACTCTCTGGTATCTGTATCCTAAAGTGTTCCTGTCCTCTAGCTTAGCATTTCCCCAAGTATAACATTGGCTTACTTCGCTAGGTAGCCTGGAAGGGTGTTGTGCTATCTTTCATGTTTGGCTGATGGCAACACAATACATGACATTTGTAGACCAGCTCCCTTCAACTTCAACTGGATGCTCGTGGTTCAGTTTTCCTTACTGCAGGCTTTCTGATTGCATGCTTATTTTAATAGATCTGTCTGGCAGTCTCAATTCAAAAAACAATAGTTTTTCAGTGGCAACAAAGTAATCACAGTAGTTCGTCACAAGTTTTAGATCTGTGTGCGTTCAATTGTAACAGATTCTTGGGGTGCAGTGCTCTCAGATTCTGTGATAGGCTTCTTCCTTTTTGACGCAGAATCTTCTAATTACAAAAACTAGCTTTCAGTTGTACCTGCCCTGTGTGTCTCAGTGGAGGGCACTGAAGTGTCTTAAGGTGCATTTGCAGTTCCACTGGAGGTGATGCTTGTATGCAGTTTCAAACACAGAGCCTGGCAAGAGCAGAATCTGAGACATCTTGTACCAGATACTGTATGGGAAGTACAAGTCTTCTTTCCAGCTCAACAAACTTTTGCCCGTGGCATGCTATAAATTCATATCTTACAGAAGCTGAGTTACTTATTAAGCTACCTTTGTGAAGGAGAGAATCACTTTTGATTTGTAGCTGGTTTCATTAAAAGGAGATCACAAATCGGTTTGAGACTTCGGACACTACAGTGGTGTTAACGTTATGCATGCTTCTGGAAATGAAAGTTAACATTCATTTTGAAGCTTTCATTTCTACCCTGTCTGAAGTCCATCTTTATAAAAGCTCTGAAACGGCGTGTGCCTAGGTGGTATGCAGCTGCTTTTGTTTATTAAGAGGGGAGAGTGTTTGTGTCAAACGCTCACTATGAAGGTACTTAAAACCTAAGGAGGTATGGGGTTTTGGTGGTTTTTTTTGTGTGTGTGTTTATTTGTTAGTTTGGGAGGAAAGTTTCTGTGTGATCACAGAATGTATATAACTTTGCTTTAGCAAAGGGTTCTTTTTAGTTTATTTTGTTTTAACATTTGCTTAGCAGAGAGAATGTTGTAATGTCAATAGTTTTCTGCTCTCTTGTCCCATTTTAAAACTTCTTCCTGTAACTGAGCTGAGGGCAGCCTCAGCCTTCCTTGTGATCACGAGACCTGGAGCAGGTGCAAAGTGTTGTTGGGTCTTCGGGAAGCTGTCATGCTTTAAAACTTTTTTCTAGGTGCCTGATGATGTTTAAAGAGTACCTTGCAATACTGGAAAAAAAAATGGCCTATAGCAATTTAAAGAATACATTGGTAGTAGTTTCCTACCACAGAAAAGTTGAAGGTAATTTAACTTGTTAAATAATCTTGTGGTTATAGAGCACAGAATTCTACACGTTCTGCAGCATACTAATTTCTTAGTTTTGATGAAATTTTTGAAGTTATTTGTATCGTATTCCAGATTTACATTCATTTTAAAATTAAAACTTCAGTTAAAGTTTAACTTATACCAGTTAATTCTGAAGTTTGTTTTCTCTAATGTTGATACTTTTGGCTCATATACCTGGAATTGGAAAGCACGTACCACTAGTCATGTAAATGTATGTTGTTCATCAGTCTGATATAACAACTGGATTCAAGCTAATCATGTTTTGGTTTATGGAAGTTCTTGTGCACTAGGAGGTGTTTCTGCTTCATTTTGTGGGAGTAAGCCCCAAGCAATTAGAGAAGCATCAGACATGGACAGCATTCTTCACTCTCAGAATCCCTCATGCTGGTTGCTGAAACTTTGGATTTGTACTGTTTCTTATTGGGATTACAATTAATGTAGACATGCTTAGATAACAAATTTTGTGAACGTTAAAGGCACCTAAGAAGCATCTGGAAAACTAGATGAGAATGGACTTGTATTTTGAGACTAAGAGTAAGATCCATAAGCCCACACTACCAGGAGGAAATTTGAATACAGTTTATCTGCAGTGTATCATTACTTGAATTTTAAAGAGAGATGGCAGTATCATCTTGTGCACATTCCTACTAAATGCAAGTGATAAATTTGGAAGTATTCATTTATTTAGTCATCTTCTGTATCACTCATTGAGGTGTGTGGAGATGAGATGTTCTAATCCCTTGAAGAGGAATAGAGATGCTGAGAAATTCCTTGTATTAATTTAAAGACCTCACGACAATGAACACAGGGAGAGGTAAATTTGTATTTTTGCTTACAAAATTGTGTTATTACTACAACAACTTTTTTCCTTGTGAAAATGTAACTATTTGTAACATATTACTGAAGCAAAGCTTTGGGATACACTTCTTTCATTGAGCCTCCCTGGACCCTGTCAGTATACGTATCTGAAGAAAAATATTGCATGAAGTATTGCATGAAATCTGAGAATTCTCACGTTTAGATTTGTCTGAGATTAACTGATAATGAGATCCTGTTTCTTACAGAATTAATGGTTCTGGAGAAAATTGGAGATTTGACTTTTTATTTGATCTCTCAAATGCTGCACTTCAGTATTTCTTCGGGGAAAAAAAAAGATTATGGCCCAAGGCAGGTTCCTGAAGAATCGAGCATAAACTAAAGAATTTCTACTTTTCATTAAGTAGGAGATTAAGACTTTTTGAAGCTAGGTGAGGAGACAGGAACAATGGGGCAAATGCATACATGCAATTAAGGACAACATTCAGAGATAAAAAGTAACAAATACAACAGAAAATGGAAGGAGGGGAAAAAAAAAGGTTTATACAACTGAAGCAGAAACCAGTGTGTGATGTTATAGCATTGGTTTGTGGTTGCCCAGTCTTCAGAACGTAGTAGTTTATACTGCCGTACTTATGTAGATGCTATGATATTTAAACAAATTTTATACTTTTCCATCGGGAAAAGTTTAAAGATTACTGATTCAACCTGGAATTGAAAAAGTAGCAACTTACATGTTCTGTGTTCTAGTTTTATATTGTTAGTGTAGATAAGATTGTGATTTTATACTGTGGCTTTCAATAGACAATTTGGGTTTTATGTCAGCTCACTCTCTTCATAAATGAAGTTGTTGGCAAATGAACTTGTGTCCTCTTTGTGAAAGGTAAAGCGCTACAGCTAGTAAAAGTGATGACAGTGCATTTACTGTACTTGGTTTGTATCACCACACTGCATCTCAGTGCATTAAAAGGATAGAACTTGACTTGTTTCAATAAAAACAAATAGTTCACCAAAAGACCTTTTAAAGTTTTAGAATATGCTTTATCAAAGGGGTCATGTAAGGAAGAACTTGTATGGAAATTTTTACTAAACATGGACAATTCTAAAACATTTCTTCCAGAAATAAATTTGGCAACAAATTGTTACAGATTGCTTTAAAAAACAAACAAACAAAACCAAAAAAAAAAAACCAACAACAAAAAGACTTCTGCATAATAACTGAGTTAGTGCTTACCTTTGAGTGATGTGATCCGCAAAGTAGTTTCTGTATGAATAGTTGATTTGTTCTTCAGAAACAATTGCTTCTTTGGAGTTACAAGAGAAAAGAACTGAGCATGTGTTAGTTGGATAAAGTATACAGAGGAATACTGCAAGCCATTGTTTCAAACAGGGTGAATATTTGCATGCTAACTGCTGAGAAAAGTTATATATCAAAACATGTAATTATGCTTTGAATGTTTGAAACCTTATACATTGCTTGATATGTTTAATTGTTTCCAGGCTTTAATGTTTACTACATCAAGAAACCTAATACAGTTTGGGTCATATATAATCTGGCTTTGAAACCAGAACCACTGAAGTGATCTTGCTCTTGACTGTAGTAGATTCTAGATGTAGGTATCTAAGTAATTCCTTATGATTGGATATTTTAAACACTCAAACTGTTTAAAAATGTTTTCAGTAAGCATGTTAAAAAAAAAAAATCCTATACGCAGTACCTCTCTTGTAAAGCCATAGTGGTTTGCTCCTCATTTTTTTTTTTCTTCCACATTATATTCTACTGCCTGAACTTTTAACTATCTTTTTTTGGCCTCTGATCACAGTTAATGAATCACTTCCTCTTAACTCTTTCCTCAAAGTCTGTGTTTACTTTTGGCAAGTAGATGCAATGTTTTTCATGCATAGTGTTCTAGAGCTGGTGTTTGGTATGGAAGTGCAGTTGAGTGTTATTCTTGTGAAGAATATTGGTGTTGAAGGTACAGAGGCAGGAGATGGAGGCCTTGGTGGCTGTTGGGGTATGAAGACGCACTTCTCATTAAATACATGCTGTACTGTCAAGTTACTGTGCATATGTTTCTATGATCTCATGGGCTATGATAACTAATAAGGTGAATCCTGGCTGGAAGATGTGTTATCTGTTAGAAGAAGTGAGCAAATTCTGAATTATCCAAAGGTCAGTAATATGAATAGTGGGTCCTTGCCTGGAGGAAAATGATAATCTGTTAAATTCCTCCTTGTCTCTGTTCTTATGATTACTGGCCTGTTAGCTGTTTGGTAGACATCTGAGTAAATCCCAGCAGTATATCTGACAGGTGTCTGGGCAGCATAAGAAGTTTCTATCCTGTTATTGACCTACTAATGCTAACCTTGGAGTGAAAAACACTATGTTAAAGTAAAATGCCTAGTGTCTAGTGGAAATACAAGGCTGATAGCACAGTCCTCTGAATGCATGTTTTTAGATCTACCAAGAGCTCTCAAATACTAGTGTCTGTGGTCAGTTCTGCATATCCCTTCCTCCATCAGGATGGGAAGACCAAAATCTTTTTCCATTTTCTGTCATGTACTCTTAATGTGAGTCGCAAATACTATCTTAAAAGGAAGTATCCAAAATAGACTGAACTGAACTTACATCTTTGGAGATGCATCTTTAACAAAACTTTTCCATGTGATAGAATGTTCCATGTAATACATTATGTTGTATTGCTAGATTGCATGTTTTGCTTTTAATTTTTGTGGATATCTGGCATGTGGAATATAAACCTTCTGAGCAGGTATTTCAGTGCCATGAGAGCAGAGTGAAGATGGAAGTGTGATTCTTTTAGGGAACCAGAAGAAAGATGTTAAGCTGTTGTACTTCTCGTGTCTGGATCAGGAGTGAGTTTCTGAAACATATCTCAAGCGTTCCCCCCTACAGTGATGTAGCTTGCATTGTGTTGTAGTTTTGATCGAAATTAAAGTGGAAGATGCCCTTCAAGGTCCACCTGTTGCACTCCAGCTGCAAGCGTGCATTCAGTCTGTGGGACCACGGTAGAATGAATCTGAAGCGTACAAGAGGGTAAAAAAGAAAGCTAAAATGCATGTTGTGTGGGAGTCGGTTTCTCATCACCAACTGTTTTGCTCCACAGATATGTCATACCTTGTAGTGTGGTTGTAACCTCAGTAATTTCTCAGACATGCTAAACCTTCCTTATTTCTCTTTTCAGGCCAGTATGGAAATCCTCTAAATAAATACATTAGACATTATGAAGGATTATCTTATGATGTGGATTTGTTACACCAAAAACACCAGCGTGCCAAAAGAGCAGTATTGCATGAAGATCAGTTCTTGCGCCTAGATTTTCATGCTCATGGAAGGTTAGTGGTATTTTTAAAAGGTATTTGTTTTAAATATTTTAGTCATATGTTTTTTAATTATGTAATGATATATAAATGGTGAAATACAGTCACCAGATTAATGTTAGCTAGAATATACTAAAATGTGGTGTTTGCAGTTTCTATGGAGTGTTTGCTCTGGTGTCCAGTATAAATGTGAAATTGTTACTTCACTTATTCAAACTTATGGTGGTAACTGTTAATGCACTTGAAAGCTTAAACAATCATATTGAGAACAGAATGGCACTTCTGAGTGCCACTCTGAGCTTCTAGTGCAGCCTTGGCGTATTTGTTTACAAAAATTATGCCAAACCTTGCCTAAGCAGATCTAATCAAAGAAGAGTATATTTTCAAATTGCATTTGAAACTACAAAATTGGTCGTAAAAGTGTTCTGTTTGTTGTGTATTAAAATGGCATTTGTTTTCTGTGCAGTTGTGGAATTTGGCAATTATTTGACATGGGAAAAACATGATTGCTGTTACAAGATTTGCTTAGCCTTAGCTAACTTCTGACTGAAACTTCAAGTAGAGAAGTTAGATATTCAATGTGAGCAACTGAAGTATAATTTGTAGATTTCACCTAGGCAATTCTGAAATAGAGATCTTCCTGCTTTTTTTATAATTGAGAGGGAAGAGAAAGTAAGTTAAAATATTTGTCTGTATCTTTGTTTCTGTGCAGACTCCATCCTGTGTAGCACCACTGTCTTAACATTTTTTAGGAATATGTAATGCCCTTGCTTGTCTAATGATTTCAATTACAATTTAAATAATTAGCACTTGATAAAAAATTGCTATCCATATCTAGAAACATAGGAAGTTTGGCAGAGCAAAGGTAAAACTGGGTCTTCTGAGTCCATGTGTGGAATGTTTGTTCCTTCTGTGCCAACTTGTAATTTCTTCAGGGAATGAAGTGTTGCTGCTGGAGGTATATGGTGTAATGACTGAATTTTAGTGCGTGTTCCCAAAAGGTTAGCGTTAGGGTTGTATTTGCAACTGCTGTAGAACAGCAACCAAAATCCTAAATTTGAAGTCCTGTCCTTAAAACCACATTTTTGGATGTGATTTTAGTCCAAGGAATTTTATTATTTAAAGGAGAGTCACACTGCTGCTGTCTCTGCTTCAGCTTCACAGGCAATCATTATTCTTTGCTATTAAACTGTTCTTATAAACAAGACTGCAGAGTAGAATGTTGCAGAGACTCCTCATATTGTAAACCTCTCCATTTTGTAATTGAATCTCCAGGGAAGTTACAAGACAGTGAAGTTTCATTGTAATGCTGCCTCTCTGAAATTAACTGCCAGCCTGCTGTTAAGGCTTACCAAAGTGTGTACTGCTGCAGAGGGGGACAGGGCTGACCGCATTCCCAGCATCTTCTGTGTGCTAGTACAAATAGTCTTAAAACTATGCAAGGAATAGGATCTGGGAACTGATCGAGCTGAAAATTATTTGGCAAAAAAAGATCAGTATGACTTGAAAGGGTAATGCAGGGAGGATGAGACCATTCTTGCTGAGAGCAGTCCAGGTTTTGGTCCACTTGAGCAGGTTCATCTTGTCATTGGTAAAGACCCTATAATACTCTTTTGTAAAACAGAGGTCCTAGCTTAGCCTGTGCATTCTATGTGTGTTAATAAGGTGGGCTGAAAATCCTCAAAAAATGTGAATTGCATTTTAATTTGTACAGTCTGTTTAGTAATTTTTGAAAAAAAAAATGTTTGGAAAAAAGTGTAGATAGGATTGCCTTTTTGTAGTTGACACTAGTATGTTGTGACAAACTATTTAAGTGATGTATGTTATCATGACAACATTAAAACCTTTCTATCAAATATTCTAATTAGTTTGTGATAAAGCAGAAAAACACTTTTGCAAAATACTTAAGCCATTTGAATTTAGCCCATAGACTCTCAAAATGCATTTTTATTTTAATATAGTAAATGAAACTTTAAAAGTATTCAGTCAACATGAGGCTTGAGCTCCTGAAAACTTGACCTTAATTTTTTGAATTTTATACCAAATAGTTTGTTAAGACTTTGTCCAGGTATAGTGGTTTATTGGTATACAGCTAGAGCAGTTTTGAGACCTCAGTGAGAAGTATTTGTATGATAAATCTTTGCTCTCTTAATCTGTTAGAGTGCGGTCTAGGAAAAGTAAATAATTGTAGTCTACTAATGCTGTCCAACTTGCATCTAGTTAATTTAATGAAGATACTAACCAGCTACTACCTATGTCAGTACCCATGTGCTAATCTCTGTTTTGAGTTGGCTTCTGATGAAATGGTTGTCTTATGTAGATAGGAAACAATGGAGAAGCTGTCCTAATATCTATGGCAGTTCACTGCTGGAAATAACAAATGGAGCTAGCTGGACCACAACAGCTTTTGTGCTGCATCTCAGGTACCAGTTTGAACTTCGTAAGCCTAATCTTTCCATTTGGACCAGAAGAAGTGCCTGTTGGTCACACAGACAGTCAAGATAGGAAGGTGATTTGGCTGGATGTTCTTCAGCCAGACTAATCGCTCATTCAATTCAGTGTGTAAGCAAACTTGCTGTCATAAGAATGGGTGCAGAAATAAGCAGATGTGATAAGAGGGAAGATGCGATGCTACTTTTCTTTTAGTGGCAGTGCTGACATATGCCAGAATAGTATTCATCAAACTTACAGGTTCATTGTCCAGAAAATGGTTGACAGCTACAAGTATTTTATGATGGTATAAGTTGCATCTGTTTCTTTTCAGTAGACTGGGTTTAAGAGCTATACTTCATAGGACTGTTTTGAAAAAGATAAAAGGAAAGTGAAATATATTTTATATATATACATACATACATAGCAAGTTGAAGTGACTGTGTAACCATGGGCTAAGTAACAGTTTAATAATATGAAATAGACACTGTAATGATGGAATTAAACCCAAAGCTACCTTTCTTCATACCAGACTAAGTAGTTCTGCAAGTGGATGTATAACATACCATTGTTTGAGAAACCCTGCCTTACTTAATTTTCGTCTGAAACAGTATACTGTTACAAACAAATTTCTCAAACTTGTTGTTGGGTGATCTAAAATACAGCTCGCTATGTCAGGTTTAATGCCTGTATTAAAACAAACCAGCCACTATTCAATGCTAAAACACTAGCTTAGTATGGCACTTAAAATCGCTGAAAGTAAGCTATGAATTCTTTTGAATCATAAACCATGTAGTTTAGATGAATTGACATGGTTGCTTCATCAGTGGTGCAGAATGTGCTTATTTCTAAAAGGCTTGAAATCAGAAGGAATATGAAGTTTAAAAACAACATAGTTATATATATCGTACTGTATCAAATATATCATTTTATATTGAATGTTTTAGTATGAATGGATTTAAGGTGCCCTTTGAACACAGGGAGGATTCACTCAATGAATGCACAGTGTTAGTATTAACCAACTAAGTTCCTGTTATGTATTAGCTTTTTTTTTTTTTTTAAAAAAAAAAAAGGTACCTAAATGGAATGATTCATAGAAGAGCAATGCCTGCGGCACCAGGTTGAGATACAGTGAAGGAATTTAATGTGGCATAACTTTATTTTGCATGTCAAGGTAACGTCAGCAAAAAATGTCATCACTAAAATTGGCGTTGTATTTCATACCCGGTCTTGGCTTAATAAACCATAAAATATGTACTTGCTGTCATTTGCTCACTGAGCACAACCCTTCCCATGCAGAGAAGTTTGAAAGTTTTCTTTACTTTTTCAGTATAGACATTTGCAATATATTAATCGCAGAACATCTTAAACTGAGCTCCCATCAACTGCAGAATGTCAAAAATATGCTGAATGCTTCACTATTAGAGATTTCTTTTTGAGGACAGAACTTGAAAAACTTGCCTGGCATCTGGTGATCTCTGACCTATAGAAATTGTGAATTCCTGAGAGCCTGATACATTCAGAAGAATAAAGGAACTACACCTATGTAGCGTTTAACTGTGCTTACTGTCAGTCAACGTTTTACTTAATGCTTTCCTAATAACTTATGCTTTCTATTTTTTTTCTCCTAATTTTTCCTCTTAATAACCAGTCCGCCTTCACTCTTTGACCTGGATTAGTTGATGACTCTTGCTTGGTAAAGTTGCCTATGCAACCTATGCGAGTGAACAAGTAGAATTTTTCAAGTGGTACTTGAACACATAACACCTTCTTTATTACTAAATTAAAGGTATGCCAAGAGCTTCTTTCAGATGTTTTGCAAATTAACTACCATTTTTCTTAGATTTTAATCTAAAATTTTAATTAAAAAAACAAAAAAGCTGTAAGTTAAGTTCCAATATTGCTGCTGTTGGAACATATGGTCTCTACGTGGTCCTTATAACAGGAAAACTGTTACTGGAAGTGCTTCCAATACACATGCAACATCACTCCTTTGTAAACAGTACAAATAAAAAGACCTTTCATATGGTTATGCTTGTAAACATTTCAAATTATTGACTTCTTTGATATTGTTAGTTTGTTTCTATAAAACCTGAGATAGCTGAAAAACAAAAGGCTTTAAGAATAAAAATCCTTCTCTGTGTTTTAGGTTGGGCTTACAAGTCATGACAGCTAAATCTAGATTCTTCTAGCCCAGCATATTCAAATCTTAAAAACTAGCTCAATATAGGAATAAAATGACATAAAGGCTATGAGGTTTTATGTCAGTTGGTGCAACTGGAATAACGTGTTCTTCAGCCTTTAACTTATACAGTTCATCTGGACTTTAAAGTACTTCTGCTATATCGTCTGCTGACTATCATTTCAGATTTCAGATCACTCTGCCTAAATGCTTGTAGAGGCTTGCGATGTGATATGAGCTGTGCTATATTTCTGGTGCAGTCATGAATGGCAGGAGAGGAGCACGATTTCAGACTTGAAGTGTGTTGACTTTTTTTTTTTTTTTTAATTCTTGGCTCTGTAGAAATTTGTAATGCATTTTGTTGCCCTTATTATTCAGAGGTGTTAAGTGTTTGTGTTTAAATAAGATAGTTGTTGACTGAGCAGATTATAAAAATCGAGGCTACACCCAAGGAAGTCACATTTGATATCTTGAATTTCAAAAGTGACATTCTGAGCCTGCAGCCATGCTGCCAGAGATGGACTGAAGTAACTGAGCCAGATTCTCTTGGATTAAAGATGACAGTTCTGTCACCTTCTGTTTTTTATTTCACATTAGATGTTCTTTTTATGGCATTTAATTTATTTTGAAGTACTTCTGTAATTGTGCATACAATATAATTCCTGAAAATAGTCTTCTACATTCTGTGAGTCTGGTAACATAAAGCAGATTCATAGTTACTGGACTAATCTGAAAATTTATGTTGTGTATCTTTGTTTTCTACTTCCATGTGCACTTAAAATCCCAACTAAACAGACTAACTTCTCAGATAAGTTGTTCTAGGATAGGACTGGCTAGGTTCTATGAGGCTTACGTGATTTTTTTTTTCTGTGATTTTTTTTTTTTTTTTTGAAGGTTCTCATCCTAGAATTCATTTTAGGCTGTCCTGAATTTTAAAACAAGAAACAAAAAAAAGACCTGAACTGTAGTCTTTTCAGCATTATTCAGTGCTCTGTGGCCATTCTTCCATCATTCTTTATCTATTGTACCACCTTTTAAGTTACATACCTTTAAAAATAACTTGCTAGGCAAGAGACCCATGAATCAGGTTTCACTTCTTACACCCATTTTGTCAACAAATACCTGTAGGCTAAAGTTTTGTCTTGCAGAGATTTGGTGTGCAGGAACCGAAGTTCTTACTCATTGAAGGCTTAATCTGTCTTCTCTGATATTTAAAAAAAAAAAAAAAAAAGGTTGATCTGTGGGTTAAATGTCTTGCATTTTATGGGTTAAAATACAGTACCTTGGAGTATGTTCAGCCCTCAGGGAAAAAAAAGTGTTTAGCATTTCAATCAAGTTTGTCTAAAAAACACAAATCTCACTCTAATGTATATTCTCATTGGGGTGAGACTGCCTGGATGAGGAGCAGGATTTCCTAGCTGTGTTAATATATTAGAAATCTACTCTTTGGCCAGTAAGCTTTGGTATACATAACCATCTCCTCAAAAAGCCATGTTTAAAAATGAAAAGCAATAGACTTTAAGTAGTTAGGAAACGTGCTTCATATCTGCTCATGCTATACTACCAGCTAGCAGATTTCTCCTTACATCTTTCTTTGTTTCACTAGGAGAACTTCTTTCTAAACCGGTTTCTTAAATTTAATTCATGTAGTAACTTTGGCTTATATTTTTTCTCGTACATCTTCACCTGTGTTTTTTTTCTCACCTGGTTTTGAGATCTGTTAGAACCTGGCACTGCATATACATTTTCAAGCCTTATGTAAATACAGGTGGGAAGGTTGTTTTGGCTAAACAGGAAACCAAGTGGCATAGAATTTGCACTTAACTCTAAAAACTAAAAAAACCTAAAAGTTTGTACTGAAAGGAGAAAAAAATTCAACCCTGGATAAGGTTAATCTGCTCTTAAAATCTGAACACTGTACTCTTCAGGACAGAGAAATACTTGACCTACTTTCTAGGAGTGTAAACTAGATGACATGTAGCTGCTTGTTAACCTACTTGGATGGTTTCTGTTATCTGAGCTAGCTTATGTGTTTACAGCTATGTACATGAGGAATAATCAGTGGCAGATTGTTTAAGATGAAGGCTACCTCCTCAGTTATGGTCTTCTAGAATAACAAGCTTAGCAAGTTTGGCTTCTGAAGGTCAGGAAAGAAATGTGAGCAATTAGAAAAGCCACTGTAGAGGTGTCAGTGGAAAACAAACATCAGCTGCAAGCATTCTAGTTGGGATTGGTCAATGTTCCGATGCTGTAGAGGTTTTTTTATATAAATACTAACTAGAGGATGATACCCTCTACCTGCATCTAGGTGGTTAGTGAAAAGAATGATAAACCCGGAGACCCCATCACCTGCTCTTTCAAAGTTGTATTTTTTTCAGTGCAAGTAGATGGACCTTAGGGATTGTCAGTTACACGATGATGGAATATGTTGTGTGGGTTTACGTATGTAAGAACAGTGTAAAATAATAATGTCTGTAAGTGTGCACTTTGCCTGTGAGTAGTTTAAGCCCCCCATTCAGTTGTTAAGCTGTCTACTATTTATTATAGTTCAGGGTTGGAATGAGTCAGTCTGTGGGAATTGAGTTTAGATTTTGTGATGCCTTGTGTGCAGGCAGGTGGAGAGAAGGGCTCAAATTATTTTCCAGCAAATGACCCTTTCAATTTCTCAGAGAGAAGAGAGAGTCTTTGAATTCTTAAATGGGAAAAGTAAGGATAAAAGACTTGCACCTCAAGCAGTCTATTATCTTCTGGAACCTGCCTTGTGAGGAGACTCATGGAAGCACAGATGCAAAGATTTGTTCTAGGTCTGGTTCCTGCTGAGAAGAGTATGAACCTAGATGGACTTTCCTTGTCATGCTGCATATTGTTGCAAGCCCATAACCTTCTGTTTACTTTTTTCAGGCACTTTTTCCAACTGTGGAGTAACTCCTCTATCTTCCTCTTTTCATATCATTCTTTAACCATCTCCTCTGGTCCCTGAGTGATTCTGCTTGCTTAGCCTGCCACTGGTTGCTAACAGGAATTTGATGGAGGAAAAATAGGGAAGAAGGAGCACCAAGTGCCCTTTTTGCATACTGCTGGTTGTATCTTTATCTGCCAATTTTGGAAAACAGTCTGCAGACTTTTTATCAGTGTCCTAATACATTGGATGTTTCATCATGGCAAAATTACTAACCTTAGAAGGTAGCTCATACTAAAGAGAAAGGGAATAATAGCTTAAGCATTAATTCTTACATGTGCACCTTTAATGTTCTTTTTGTCATGTGCTGCCAGCATATGCACACAGCTTTTTTTAAAACTGCTTGCTCTGTGATTAAAGTATAAGATTCATACAACTGGAGCTCATGGGAAACTACTTTTTTTTTTTTTTAACTAAAACAGGACACTATCACCTATTTTTCTACAGTTATCACCAAGTTGCTGCATTATGTGTTTGCAAGTCTGATATAGTCTCCCTGAGGTAAACTATGGTAAAATCAAAATCTACCTCTGGCTAGTCTTTAGGGTACTGCTGTTAATGAGTAAGGCATAGGAAAACATAGTTCTTAACAAAGCTGATTATAAAACAATATAAACAGCTTTACTAAAAATTCTGGCTTTGACCAAATGAGCAACCACGCAGTGACCAAATAGTGCCCTGGTACTGTATCAGTTACCAGGTACGTGTAAGACAGAAGCAGCAACAAATAAGAGAGGTCAAATCTTGGTTTTAATTGATTTATTCCTATTCTTGACACTCCCGCTGCTAAGAAATGTCTTTTGCAAGTTAGTAAGTGTGAAAATAAAATGAGCATTATTTTTCCGGAAATAATTACCTTCTTCCTGGTGTGTAATTAGCCTAGGGAGTAGCTTGGTCTACAGTGATACAGGTGCTAGCACAGAGAACTCTATGCATGCTGTAGAAATGGTAATTATCCAAGAAAACTTCTTGCTTATTCCATTGTGTCTGGTTTTAGAAACCATATTCATGAATGATATAGACAAATTGGTTGCTCTTCTCTGGAGTCTCCTGTCCTCAGAACAATTCATGAAATCACTGGATTTAACCCAGGAAAGAAAACCGAGGTGCATTCTCTTGTATATAATATTGGGAAGGATAGAGGCTAGTTTATAGTCCCTTTAAGAAAGGGGAAGAAATACGAACTTGGAAGGAATTTATAGTAAATGTTAGGTAAACTTCTATATCAGATGAGACACCGATTTTCTATAGGGTCTCTGGAAATTCCTTACTGACAAATCAGATGCATTACTGAACTTGGTGGCTGCATTCTTGATTCTGTCCTTCTAAAGGCTGATGGGCTGGTTTTTTGGTGTCCCTGCCAGCCTTGCATTTGTTTGATGCAGCCATTACATTTGGAGTTTCCCCAGCTATAAACTGACATTCTCTTTCAGTGCAATTAATTTCAGTGACACTTGTAAGAAGTGTATTAACATGTCTCTGCATAGCCATAAAAATGGAATTTACTTTTCCAACTATAGCTTTCATGTAGTACATGGGATTTTATGATTACTATTGTTTAAAGTTTGGTGATTTGTTAAAGTTGTTAACTCTTGGAAGTAGAGACTAATTGATAGTTGTTTATTTTTTTTCCCTTGTTGCTCATCTTTCCCCTCCTTTTTTTGGTAGGGGAGAACTAAAGGAAGATTTGTCACTTCATCTTTCAGAATTAGAAGGGTCAGCAGTACAGACGGATAATCCTGTTACCATCAAGCATGTTTGAATGACCAAGAAAAGACCTATATAAAAATAGCTCTCAGGTGTTCAGGTTATCTAATAGTTTGACTAAATTAAGAAATCTAATGGTTAGAGAATTGTCAATATGAAACATATCTGCATTATTTTGTCCTTGAAATCAAGTTTTCTAATCCTGCAAACAGAGCTAATTTTATTAATAAATATGTAATTGACGGCATAACTGAATTAGTATTTGGGTTACGATTTACAGTGTTAGTTATGTACCAATGCCAAAAGTAAGAAGAAGGCAGAAATGAAAAGGGAAGAAATAGAGGCTTCTTAGTTTTAAAACTATTGAAACTTTATTTAGTACATAACTTCCAGCAGTCTGTTGAAGTGACAAGTAGCATAATATTGATGGGAAGGGGATGCCACCCAGAAGGAAGAACAATTTCCAGCTTCTCTGAACTGTGCTGAGCTTCCCCTCGCCCCTCCAAAGGCACAGTCCTGTAGTGCAGGCCATCTGCGCAAAACTCAAAACTGACCCTAACACGTGGTTAGATAATAGTCAACAAAGGTAGTCCAGAAGTGCACCACTAAATGTAATGCTAATTTGTAAGGTGGTAACTTAGGTGACTCGGCGACTGAGGAAAGGATACCCTAGATGACTCACGATCGAGGCCTAAGGCTTGCTCATCTGTCTACTTTGTGTTATTTCAGGCTAAAATTGATAAATGATTCACTTTCATTCTGTGATAAAGTCCAGGTTTTTCTTACTCCACAACATGTATGGGAGTTAGTATATAAGAAGTACTGCATTGTCTTCCATGGTGCATTTCAAAACTACATAGAAGTTCCTGATGTAATTAGCTATTAAAAATAACAATCTCTCCTTTTTAATTAAGATTTTTCTAGTGGTATTCATGTAAGTTTAATTGCAAAGTAACTTTTTTTGCACTTGTGTGGAAAGGGCTATATTGTTTTTTGTTTTTGTTTTTCTGGAAGCTTACTTCACCAGAAAAACATCATTTTAGCCATATTAGGTGCCCTTGGTGGGATTACTAGATATTTTGGCTCACTACAGGCAAAATGATAGACGTATCACAGTAAGAAGTCTTTATCATATATTAGACAGTGGAGGGGAGCTATTCTAAAGTATTGAGGATCTCTGGTCATTTAACTTCAGTTCAGATGTACTTGAAGAGAGTCCATCATCACTAATTATGAGGAACTTAGCCACATGGAAAATTCAAAGTAAAGTGCATTTCAAATCTTTCTAACCCATTGAGCAGCATATTACAATGTGAATATAACTCTTGAAGTACTTGAGTGAAGATTTTCAAGTTCTTATCATTGCTGATCTTAATTTTTTCTGCTTATCTCCAACATCTGCTCAGAAGAGCCACAGAAAACGGTTTAAAGTGTGCTTCCCTTCCAGCTCCCCCCCCAAATAAAAAAAAATATATATATATATTGCATAATTCAAGTGCATACAAGCACTGGCTGGCTTGGCGGTAAGCCTGAGTGTCACAGAGAATTGTTGAAGTTTAATCTTTCTCATCTACTAGCGATATCTCAGAATTTCATAACCTTGTAGGAGATGCCTCTAACGCATCACCTGAGGAGGGTGCTTGCTTTTAAGCTTCATTTTCACTGTGGCAACAATAATAAAGATAGTTTGTGGAATAATGTTTGCATTATGGAATAGTCAACATGAGTCACTATAGAGCCCTTAGCAGGTTTCAAGTATAGGCATGCCTTTTTTTGATCTTGAATTTTACGTTTTGGCACACAGTTGTTCCAAAATATTTATCTGTAGTTTCATTATATTATCTAATATGCAAGTGAAGATTGAAGATATTTTGTGTGTGTTTCAGATGAAACTAATTACTTTCTAGCATATCTAATTGACTCTACAGTGTGGCCCTTAATTTTTTTGGTTGTTCTTCTTTTAGCATAAACAGACATGAGCTGTCACTGTGGAAAGTCAGCTCCATTATTAGTATACAGTGTGTATTGAGAGACTGGTCATGCTCTTTTAGATGAAGACTGATACAGAGCTAGTCAACTTACCAAGGCTACTCTTAATGTAACAAAGTAGTGAAATAATATAAGATAAATGTAAGAAAATCAAGAATATAAATTGGAATGACTGGAATTTTAATAGATTCAGTGATCTGTATTTGAACAATGTGTTGATACAGAATTTAAGAGAATACCAAATGAAATTCTGAAGTAATGATTGTCACAGGTATGAATTCATATAACACTTAAATTATGTTACTTGACTTCGCTGAACCAAACTTTTGTTTTTGTATAAAGGTAAGAGTGTCGTATGTTTCATACAAAGATGAGCAGTAGGAGTTGTGTCAAAGAACTTAGTGTTTGTAATTTGGACAAGATCATTGAATGAGTGCAGTTGTTTACATAGTTATGCATGTAACTCTACCAGTGTTAAGTATTTTTCATTACAAATGTTTATCAGTTTCAGGTGAAACAGTAATTAGCTCACCTACGTTTCATTTAGATTATACTTGAAGATTGGCAATGAAAGTAAAATAAGCTGATAGTTGTTCTTATTTGTTCTGCTTCTCAGTTGTCTCACAGAAATAATTGATTTTTCCCTTTAGTTACATCTCTGTCTTCTAGTGGAATGGGAACAACTCAAAGTCAGCATTTTAGTTTTATGCATTTAGGTCTAACCCTGTGTTCTGGCTTAAATCTTTTAGATTTAGCTTCTTGTATCAAAAGCATCCAAATAGTCCTGCTTAAGGAAATCTTTCTAGGCTATGGTCTAATTCTGGTACAGTATAATGGTATTCTATGGGTAAATTTTACAGGGTCTGCAAATTGTTTGCATGAAAATGTTGGTTGAAGTATTTCACTTAGTGCTTTTGTAATTGAAGCTCAAAGCTAGTTTACCATCTCTTTTTATTCACTTTAGACACTTCAACCTTCGAATGAAGAGAGATACATCTCTTTTTAGTGAGGATTTTAAAGTGGAAACATCAAACCAAGTAATTGATTATGATACCTCCCATATTTACACTGGACACATTTATGGTAAGTACAACACTTTAAAATGGATTAAAGTGCAGTCACTTTAAAACAGGAGTTTTTAAAAGTACATGCAGGAAGTGAATATCCGTATGATTCGGTTATCTCCATTATTAAACTTTAATAATTCATCTAAATGAAATTCCCTCCACTTTTATTCTCAAACGAGTCATATTTAAATGATTATTTTTACCTAATGCTTCTCATACATCCATAGAACTTGAAGCTCAACTCTGTTTATGAACTTATTCTTTATAGAAGTCTGCATTTTTGAAAAAGAAAAAGCTTTCTGCATTTAAACAGGAAAAAAAAAATAAAAATAGAAAGCAGATACTGTTCTTAGTTTAAAGGAACTGAAGGACTATAGAGCTGCTATCATTAAGGGTAAAATACCTGATTTCAGTAAATACAAAGATAAAATTGATTAAAAAGGAAGGAGAATTAAGGAATTAAAAGCAGATGAAAGTAAGAGAAGGATTAAGACTTACTCTCCCTCTATACAGTCTGTCTCAGATCTGAAAGAAATCTAACTGGTTCCTGAGGATCTCTGTTAGTGATGTCCTGCAGTCTTGAAGTGACTGTTTTGAGCTGGGGGGGGGTATATACACAGTGCTTAATACGCATCTAGATAGACCAACTTGCTTGTTGACTTAAGTAGGTCAGATGGCTTTTGAGGTATGTGAGTTGGAAGTACAGTTCTGGTAATTTGATAGTGTGATTCTGAGTCCTCCTCAATGGAGGAGCGTATAAACATTTTTTTAGTAATTTTCATGCTTTTTATGGAGAAGGCTTCTGGGTATGCTGCATGTTGTAGTTGTTAATGATTAAACTTTGACAATTGTATTTTTCCAGACTGAATGTTTCAAATACACTATCCATGTTTAAATCTAGCTACAGTTTTAAGAGGGTTATGCTTGAAGAGAAAAATGGGTGTCTTGAATATAGGGAAATCTTCCTTTGAAAGCTTTCAGAATTCAGTATACACTCATTTTTTTATAATTGTACGAATAGATGTATAAGGATAGCACTTGATTATAAGATTTAATGCTGTATATGTGACACCTTTAAAATGCAGATTTGAATTCTTCATTGTATCCTTTTTAAATCTGTCATTTATGTATCTGATTTGTGCCGAAGACTTCGGAAGCTATTGAACTTAGGAGCTATGATTCTGGGGCCACTATGTCTTACTGTTGAATACTCTTAGTCTTAAAAGTTCAGACGGATTTTCTGCAAGAACCATTTTTAACTTTCTGCAGACTATTTTCTGCTATTATACAGAATCTTAATACTGTATAATTCATAGGTTTTTAGAAGTTGGAAACTGCTGCACAATGAGTATAATTATGCAAGTATCATGCCTTAGCATTGTCTGATTAACACCTTGCATAGAGCGAGAAAGGTATTTTTAAAAAAAAAAAATCACTTTTTTTCCGTAACAGGTGAGCAGGGTAGTCTTAGCCATGGATCTGTCATTGATGGAAGATTTGAAGGGTTCATCCAAACTCACAGTGGGACCTTTTATATTGAACCAGCAGAGAGATACATTAAGGACAAAACTTTACCGTTCCACTCTGTCATCTATCATGAAGATGATATCAGTGAGTACTTCCATTTTGTGCTACAGATAAAATATTTTTTTATTAAATGTCAGAAACTGTAAGCCATTTGTAAGCATCAAATGAGATTTTGGTTTGCACGCAACAGTGAATTCTGCTGTCCTAAAGTGATTCATACAAACTTATGGTGTGAAAAAGATTTATGGCAAACCCAAGTGAGTTTTACTTATTTTGTCATTTTAAGCAATCCTTAGTAGTCAGGTTTTAGTGTATTTTCTGCTCAGTGGAGATGTTTCTTTAGAAAAATACTTTCTTAACATGCCCTGTTCTGACTGATCTTTCCTGTGATATGCAAAATAAAGTATAATTAAAGTTCAAGTCACTATGTGCTTACTGATGACTAATGAAGGTGGTTCTTGTGGAAAATAAGCTTCACCTGTGTGTATAGGTCACAGCTGTCTTTCAGATAGTTCGTTAAAAGATGTGGTAGCACCCAATATGTCCTGTTTAAACAGCTCTGATGAGAGTTCTATCTGATGCAAGTGTACAGGGAATACTACTTGAAGAGTATAGCCCCAGAAGTCTAGTTTTGGATGTAAAAGCCCAAAAGGATGGTGAAGTACCATGGAGAACTTTTATATCTTCAGAACTGACGCATCGGTTCTCCTGTATTCTGCCTGCCTTTTTATATATGATCAGTCTTCAGCTGATAGAACTACAAACAAATACAACTTGCACAGTTTTAAAGAGCTTCTGAATGAATGCAGTTACTGAATTTTATGTACATTGTGAGTGGCAGTTGTTTTCTGACTACCTACATGTGTATCTTCCTACTACTTACAAGACCCATATTTGAGAATGAAGTAACTTCATAGGGTAGTGTTTCATATACTGATTTCAGCTCTCAGAAGTTGCAACATGAATTTAATTTTTGGTTTTACCGAGCATTGCATGTGCAAGTCTGAGGAGGCAGTTTGCCTTGCTGGCTGTTCTTGGAGTATTGCACAGTTCTCTGCTGTAACTTGAGAAGAGCAGTGGGGCAAATTAATAAAAAAAAAATTACAAAATCCTGTAGTGCAACCATAAGATATGTTTTTATAACAAGTTATCTGTAAATAATTTGCACGTGCTTCTAAATTGGTATCACCAAAAAATTCAATTCACTGCCTGATAGCAGCAATACCGGACTACCACTTAGATAGCACTTACTGTAAATAAGTCCCTATCTGCTTCATAGAAGTTTTTATTAACCCTGTTGTAGAAATGGGAGGAGGGAAGTAAAGGGACATAAGTGATTTGCCCAGTTTCCAAGGGGCAAGGCAAGCAAGAAGATTCTCTGATGTCCCTGTTCCTTATGCTGTAAACAGTGGGTAACTAAAGATACTCTTCACTGCTATGACCTACTGAAAGAAATCAAACTGTACCTTAAAGGAGCAAATAATTTGATTTCATGAAAATTAGTATTGCTGTCTTGTAGAAGCGATCTCTGTTGTAGGAGTAAGTGGATCACTTGATAGCTGGAAAAAGCTAACAATGAACTTGGTTCATATTAATGTCTTATTGGAGTGAATGGGAGTAGGATATATATACATTTACTAGGTGGTAGTTTGTTGGCTTACACTACTTTTGCTCTTGAATCTAGTGCATCAAAACCATCAGTTAGAAACAAAACCAGATTATCAGAGAGGATTGTCTCAATCTATTCCAGAGAGCCACATTTAAGCAACAGTATAATATGGCTTCCAAATCACCAAATGAGTGAACATTGCTGCTTGTTCAACATGGTTGAAAATAGCCCATCCTGGAGCTAATTGTACACAGCACTATGAAAATGTGCCACTCCTGTTAGTTGCTGTGAAGGCAGAGTTTGATGTGCATGCATTTTGACTGTACGGTTTAATGTTTTTTTTATTGGTATTGTAGACACCTCTATGATTTCTGTGGTCTGAAATACCTGAAGCATACAACTGCTTCTGTCGCTTTCTGAATAGTGCTTAGAGACTAAATTTTTTTGCCTTCTGTGAGAGCTATTTTTGCATTGAACTGCAGCTCCAAAAAGAAAAAAAAAGGTAGGCTTTACAGTAGTTTCAAAAATAAAAACAAACACACTCATCTGATACTGTGTTAACTTAAGCTAACTCCTATGAAATAGAGGCAAACTTGTAGTGTCTTACCCAGAACAAAGGCAACAAAAATGCTCGCATTGCTAATTCAGGAGAGACCAGGGGGAGGAGAAATCTTTGCTTTAATTTGGGATATTTTTCGGTCACCCACATATCAGCCTTTTGAAACAATATGCTTTTTAGTGCCTTTCAGAAATCACAATGCAACATATGATTAGCATCTCAATGAGGTCTTATTCAGTAGTTTAAAAAAAAAAAAGGGGGGGGGGGGTTGTAAATGGGTATTATATTGTCAACTTTATAAGGCAGCCTTTGTCTGTGTTACAGTGGATATGGTGACCAGTGGAAGGCAGCCTTCTATTCATGACTTGAAACACAAGTTGAATGATTTTAGTTTCTAAACCACTTCTGAGCAAACAGTTTTATAATTTAGTGCAAGAGCAATGCAAACTGCTATTTTCATTAAAATGTTTTGGAAGCTATTGTCTTTAAAGGGTTAGGATTTCACTGGAACTGTATTTACTTTATTTAAATCCTGTATGCTGCAAATATACCCCTGAGTTCATACTGTAAAATACAAAATCGGTTGCATATTTCCTCGGATCATTACGTATTACGTAGTTAACCTAAGTACTTAAGAGATTATACTATTTGCTGACAAGTAAAGGAAAAAGTGTGATCACGAATCTCTCTTTGGCAGGTGTAAAGGATACTTGCCAAAGGTATTTTAAGGATAAAAATTATTTTATTTCATTTGAGTATCTATAGTTGTATATATCATTAATAACTTATATCTCTCTGCCATCTAGTTAAAATAAGATAACAATGAAATGAAAATTTTTTCTTGTTTTTTGATCACAGTCAGTACTATTTTTTTAACATTGTGTCAGGATGTACCAAAATGGAAATTGGAAAACAGAAAATTTTCAACAACAGGGGAGAAGAGAAATCAAGTATTTGTCTTACCTGAGGATTTTCTCTAGTTAGATAATTGATCCTGTAATTAAATTCTGCTTTTATCGGCTGTGGTAGAATGTAGGCTTGTAGTGTTTTTCAGTTTAACATTCACTGTAAGCAGCCATTTTGATGCTAAAGGCACATGAGTTCTCGAGATCAGTTCATAGGGTTGTGGTAAGGATAAGCTAAGAACCTCTTGATCCCAAAGAGCCAGCAGAAGGCTGTACCTCTCAAAGCATTTAAAAGCATCACCAGAACATGGATCAGACTTCTGTGATGGGGGGAGAAATTGTCCAAGTCATCTGACACCACGTAGTTCCTTTCCGGCTTCAGTAGTGGAACTGCTGCAGGGGATGGTGGAAATAAAAAGTCTTGCAGGATGAACAGGGAACAGTGCCTTCACAGTTGAGGGGTAATTCAGCATTTAACAAAAGGAAGCTTTGTGTGCAACTTTCTCTGTAAACAAGACATGCTCCCAAACTGTACTACCCACTATTACCTGCGTCCTGTTTTTAGCAGAGTGGATTCAAATCTGTCCTTGGGTTTTGTTTTTTCCAGCACATGCAAAATGTTGGCAGTTGCCGCTGCAGACTGTTTAACATATAATTATTTTTATAGTATTAATGGTCATACTTTTAAAGTGTTTCTTACAGATTATTACTTTTTGAGGGGGTAAATATTTGCTTGAATTGCAGTCAGTCAATATTAGAAATGTATTAAGGAACTTCCTAACCTCTTGGGGAAACAAGATGCGGAGGGAAGACTGCTTATTTTGTGTAATACACTGACAACATTTTTTTCTAGTATTGTACTGTTAATTGTCGTAATGCCAGAGAATGAATAGAAGTGTGGTGTTAACATAAAATGGCATTTTGTGCTGGTGCAAAATATGCTCTGCGGTCCTGTTTCCAGTGAATTTCTGCGGATTCCTGAAGTTGCCGCTTGCAAGAATTGCTTTGAAGCTCTGGTGGCTTTACACAGATAAAGTGTGCTGAAGATGAAACAGTACTGTCCATTACTTTCTAACTCCTGCCCTTGTGTAACATGCCTTTGTCACAGGGATAAATGGCGATGTGAAAGCAGGCAATGAGAATGATAGATTAAATAAAGTAGATTTTTTTTAAAAATGGAAATGAGAAGGGAAGAGTCTTCTATAATCCTTTGCTCTTAACTCCAATCTAGTGATGGTAGCTAGGATACCACAAAGTGCAGAAGATCTCAACAGTGACTGAGTGGTGCTGTTTGTTTAATCTTGGCTGTAGCAAAGCCAATGTTACACCAAATTGTTAATCAAATTGGTGGAGGGATGAGGTGGCTTGTAATATGAGCAATTTTCTTTCTTCATTCCTCTGGCCCAGTGCTAGGGCTAGCTGTACTGGGAGGAATGTAATGAGAGCAGTTGAAAAATTGTATTTGTATGTTAAAAATTGAAATATGGGAAACAAATACAGAAAATTGTTAAATAATTTTACATGGTTTTAATAACTATAATTCATGAGCACTTGTGAAAGTGCTTTTCACAATAGTGAAAGGACAATACCAATTCTTTCTAAGTCTAGGATTTTTTCAAAATACTAATTACTGTGCATTTAATAGAGTTACTTCCGAAGATTTTTTCTTTTAATTTAAACAAGAATCCTTACTAGAATCAAAACAGATTATCTTCCATGCAAAATCAAGAGTTTGTTAATAATCTCATTAGCAAACACTAGTCAAAAAGACAAGAAGAAAGTTGACTGAAGAAAAAGTGATTTTGTTGTATGTTAGAGTAGCTTCTGTAAAATTCAGACTTAAAATACACTTTGAAGTACAATACTATACTTGGATATAGAATCCAAGTATGTACTTGGATGGATATATATATATATATATATACACAACTATTATAATAAAACTCATTTGCTAGTGAGATAACTGTTCACATGCCACTATAAGCTTTCAATTACTCTTAGCTGAAATTTTCTTTGCTAAGAAGCATGCTTATTAAATGAGATTCTTTTCTACTAAGCAAAGTTTACAACTGCAGTAAAATATTTTGTACCTAGTAAAGGATCCAATTTGAAAAAATGTTAACACTGTTTAAATTAGCCTAATTTATCATTATTTATCATTAATTTATAATTTATCATTAACTGGTTTTAAACAGCCACATGACTTCTTTAAGCATCTGTGAATATGTATAGCTGGGAGGAATGAGGGTTGGAATACTACGTTTACTTTTATTTGTTGATTTATTTGTCCTTTTATGCTTCTCATTGTGTCTATTGAATACAGTCATTAGGTATTTTGAACCATAAACTCATGTTGAATGTTGTTTATTTTTTCAGAGCTCCAAGGTCTTTAGCTGCATGCCAAGGATACAATATTTTAATTCCTGTTTGCTATTTAATTTTCCCTAGCTTTTAATTACTGAAATATGAAATTCAGAGCTTGATGATCTAGGGAGAACATCTGAAACAAGTTGGGCTTGTATATTGAAATGGTTCAGCAGTATTGTACAGTATGAATGCAGAGAACAGATATGAGAATCAAAGATAATTAAAGGCAACCTTCAGATGAAACTGAACCAGAATACATAATGCAACAGTGCATGTCATGTGCTCTAACAGCTAGTGGGGTTTGACTCCGCAGAACCAGGCTAGAGATACTCCGCAGTAAAATTGCCTGAAATGCATATAATGTCAGACCCTCAAGATCCAGCTCTTAGGCTTTAGAAATCTACTGCTATGAGCCTATTTACTCTGATTTTGGATCTTCACACTTACTACAAAAGAAAAAAAAAAAAAAAAAACTTGGTAAAGTTCATGTATTTCTGATAAAACCTGCACCCTGTTGAGGTGATGGTAAAACCAGTTTGCCCTACAGAAACTGCTTCTGTAAGTATTAGTATGTGTGGATCACGCAATCTGTCCTCCATTATCTCTTACCGGGGCACCAATTTATGATGGATTCCAGTCTGTAGAGAAACTGAAGGGGCAAGACCTGTTCTCTTCAGTACTTCTCACCTCTGGAAGGAGCTTCTACAAGTATAGGCTGCTTACAGATCTCCGATAGCTACTAACATTGAAAGTAGATAAACCTGACTGTGTATTTCTTAAGCACATTCATATGTGCAATGAGGTTTGCATTGGTAAATATTGAAAGAATTACCCTGGGTAAGCAGCCAGTTGTTGTAAGGTCTTCTCAGTGAGCGAGTTTGAGTTTCCAGCATATTTAACTGTGTGCCCAGAAAATACTACTGTTTTGCTGTTAAAATTTAAACAGTGAGCTATAATAGAGGTGATGGAAATGTTTCTTTTCAGTTTCATTTTAGTTCGCCTGTAAGTTTTAAATATCTCTAATTTTTGTAATCTGTAATTCTGTAAGTATTTTAATATACACACATGTGCACATGCACATGCTCTCCTCTGTTACCGTTGTTTACTTTCCAGAATGGAAGCTTGTGCTGTTTACTTTCCAGAATGGAAATCATGCATTTCAGCTTGTCAACAAAATTGTTAACAAACTCGTAATTCTAGAATTGTACAGTAGAGTTTGTAACCAAGGATCGTTAGAATTTCAGTTCTAATGCATTGGCAGTTAACATATTATTAACAGTATAAAAAGTTGTGAAAATTTAGTGAAAGATGAATAAAATAAAGTAATAGAATCCGTTAAGAATGTTAGCAAGATTTCTTAGTTTTAGTTTAATAGGTAAAATAAAACTAACCTTCTCTTTTCCAAGCTGTCTTTGTGCCTAATCTCAAATAACTAGTCATTGTGAGTTCAGTTTTTTAATGTTGCTATTAGTTAAAGCTAATCTGTAAAGATGCTCAGATAATAGCTCTCTTCCTTACATTATACATTGCTCACTTCCTATTTTCTTTCGCTAGCTGTAAGAAAACAAATTTAAGAAGCAGTCATCACAATTTTGGCATGTTAAACTAAGAATGTATCTTAGTAGAAATGGTGAGTGGAAAGACAGCTGCTTGAATCTGAGAATGCTTCCTTTAAAAACTACACAATCAATATTGGACACAAACTGAGAAAGTTGATAAAGCTATATTTGATACAGAATTGATCTTTATGCATTTGAATTTGAAACCGCAGCCTGGTTTTCCTCTTTTTAGAATATCCTCATAAATATGGACCACAAGGAGGTTGTGCAGATCACTCAGTATTTGAAAGAATGCAGAAGTACCAGATGACTGGTATCGAAGAACCAACAACAGAGGTACAACGCAAGCTATAATGGATTATATTGATTAGAAATTAGTGTAAACTGCCTGTTTCTTGTATGTATTCTTTTTTACTTCTGGCCACAGTCGTCGTCATCCCTCTACGTTGTGAGGTACAACCTCACAAAAATTTTTAACCTAACTTATTGCTACTTGTTTCTTAAAATAATTTTTCTAAATTCTTCTCATTGCTTCTACAGCATAGATATGCTAGCTCATAGTCTTGATGAATCCTATGTGGTCTCAAATTTTTAGACAATTTCAGATGGATTTGTAAGTCAAGCTTGAGATGAGAAATATATTTTATTGCAGTTGAGAAGGAAAAGTTTCAAGATCCCTTGGTCTCTAAGTGGTATTTTGGTCCTCAAAGAGCAATAACTTTCAGATTTTCAAGATCTGTTAGTGTGACACGCTTTTAATATCTGAGTGCTTTCAGTGGTAAATGAAGCCAATATAAGTGTGTGGGGGGGTGGTCTTACTAGTAGTGCTGAAAGATTGAAGGGGTTACACAGCATGCTACAGATTGCCTGTAATAGGAGGTAAGTGGTCTATGGGAGGGACTTGCTTATCTGTTTAGATTCCTGCATTTTTTTTTGCCTTCAGGGTTGCACCGCTTGTCATGAAATTGGATTTTTTTTTTAACACTTTCCAACAGTAAATCGATCTCATTTTAGTTTTAGTTGTGTTCTGAACTGTTTGAACTTTCGGCATCATTTTGTGGTGTTAAGTATATGCCAACAGAAGGACACACTGTGGTTAGTAAAATAGCATCAGTAGCTTAGTGTATTTACATCCAGAGATTATCAACAGTATTAAGCAGTTCAGTGTTGGTAGTGATAACATACTTTCCCAAAAATGTTATGGAGAGTGTTTGCTATCAACCAGTGAATGCCATAATTCAAATGTATTACCAGATACTGCTCTAAATAATTAACATTTTTTTAACATCATGTTCAGTCTACCATTTGTTCTATGCTGAAGTGTTTATGTATTTCTGTTTGCTGAGGTAGCTGTCTAAGGTAATTACAAGATGAAGTAACCTGCTTTAGGGAGGATGCATTTAAATCCCACAGCACTGTATTGTAATCTACAAACTGTTCATCTTTGAAAAGGATTATGAAGAAGAAAAACTCTGAAGATTGCATGGATGAAAAAAATCTACTTCATATTGATTGCCTTTTGTAATAAAAAATGAAATGCACAGAAGGGTTTGTCTGAGATATCATTAAAAATAGATGGCATACTTGAAGACTGGCTATAATATTTTTTTTAGTTCAAGTTTCATGAAACTCTGTAGGTCTAAAAAAATAATGAAAATCTGTTTATATTAGTAGAGTTTGTTTAGAAAAATCTATTGCTATTTTTAGATCTAGTTCAGTATGTAGATCTACAAAACTAATAATGTATTTGTTTCCCATGTATACATAGAAGCCTTTTGAAGAGCCTAACAGCAACGGTCCACAGCTTTTAAGAAAAAAGCGTGCCGCTCAGGCTGAAAAAAATACTTGTCAGTTGTATATTCAGACTGATCATCTGTTCTATAAGCACTATGGAACAAGGGAAGCTGTAATTGCACAGGTATTTCCAAGCCCTTTGTTTGAACAATCTGCTTTTTTTTGAGTATTTCTGACAAATGTCATTTAATTGTGGATATTACTGTTTATATATCTTAGAATGCCTTGCTTCATTTGTTATAGTGATCCTGGCATTATAGAAACATCTTTTTTTATTTCACTAAAAGGATGCAACATGTCTGTGAAAAAGCTCCCAGGCATTTATGCTGCCTTTAGTTAATCATTACAACTGTGGTTTGTTGAACGCTTCTGAGTAAAACTTGTCTGATGTTTTTCTCCTCTGTTCTTACTCAAATACTTCCTGAAGACTTTTTGTTCTGCTTGACAACCTACTGGGCCTCTCTGTTAACACTCATGTAGTCTTCCATTTGAAATTTTAGCTCAAAATACTGTGAGTTAATAACGCTGAATTTTCTGTTCCTGTAACGTCTGGTATAGTGGAAGGTCAGAAAAGCAGCGGTAACTAAAGGCAGATGCTTTTCATTTGTCAGTATACCATTACCTGGAAAACATTTTTTGCTTACTGTTTATTACTGAAAATATACATAGCACGTTTAGCATACTTCTTGTGAAGTAGGAAGTTTCACTGCTGCTTACAAATCTGACTTACGCTGTTTGTTCATCACACTGTACATATGCAGTTCAGTTGAGTAACATTTTCCAAAGCTCTGAAGTCACCTTCAAAATCAGAAGTTCAGTGAGTTAGCATTTCTGTGCTCTTGGAAAAGGTAAACGATCAATTTTTTTTCACATTTATTTTCTACCAGAGATAAGAATAATGCTCTAAAAAGTATTTTTTTCAAAAAAAAAAAAAAACATCACTTTGAATACAATTTTAACTACAGCACTATATTATAGTAACAATAAATTGAATGAGTATCACAAACAGCTATCTGAATTTCTAGTTAATATAATTATGTAGAAGAAATTTAACTTGACTGCAAAAGATTTTGATTTTACCTGGCATGTTAGCAATGTAGATACTAGGTTATGAAGTGATTTGTTTCTAATATTTGCCATCAGCACTTGCTTAAAAAAAGCCTGTTGGAGTTATATGGCACAATATCTTGTATGTAAAATTATAGGCTGTGTGGTTGTTATTTAAGATTAGCTGTGGTGTAGCGAATAGATCTTTGAACCGTAGGTACTCTTTTTTGTTTTTTGACAGATATCCAGCCATGTTAAAGCAATTGACACAATTTACCAGTCAACAGATTTCTCAGGAATCCGTAACATCAGCTTTATGGTGAAACGAATAAGAGTAAGTTATGTTGGAAATGCTTGTAGCTTCACTTAGTTGCTTCAAAGCCATGCTTGTTCAAAAGACCTGTTGCATTTCCAGGGCTGTTTAGCTGTTACTGTTCAGCGTTGGTAAGTATGTAACATGGGTGTCTCTTTTGCAAATGGCTCTGTACCCCCTTTATTTGATTTGGTTTTAACATGTACTGTCAAAAACATGATATTTTGTTACTTAGTCAACTCTTACAAGAATCAACTTCTTATGTTGCACTAGTATTGACTGCAGGGCAAATACTGTACTGCTCTACAAGGACTTTAATTTTAAAATTGGTAACTGTTGTCTAGGTAGAAGTTTCTTCTAAAAGTGATTATTTAAGAGGATAAATACAAACTTAAGTATGCTGATGAAAAGGAAAAAGAAAGGAGTGAATAAAGGAGTGAGGATTTATTACACAAATAGAATTCTTTATTTTTAGAACGTTGGGTTTTTTCAAATATTGGGGTTGTAATATCTCAAGACCTGTAAATCTTTATCAGCATTTTTAACTATTAACATAACGAGGTATTGACAACAGTAAGCACCTTAGCTGGCATTTACAAGTCCAGTGAAAATAAATCACTTATAACAGTTTGTTTCAATTTTCTTTTAGATTAACACAACTGTAGATGAGAAGGACTCTTCAAATCCCTTCAGATTTCCTAACATTGGTGTGGAAAAGTTTCTGGAACTGAACTCAGAACAGAATCATGATGATTATTGCTTGGCCTATGTGTTTACAGACCGTGATTTTGATGATGGAGTCCTTGGTCTGGCTTGGGTTGGAGCCCCTTCAGGTAATTGTATCCAAATCTTCAGCACCATGAGATTAAGAAAGTATTGTAGGTAGGTACAAAGAAGACAAGTAGAAACTGTTGCAAACTGTAGCAAAAAGGCAAAATCTCGTAGCTGACTTCTCACAGTTTTGGTTGGATGTGTCCTTTTATTTTTTTTTTTTTATATAATAGAAACAGGATATCATAATCTCACATCAATTAGTCTTGCTGTCTTTCTGATGAGCAATACCTCAACAATTAGTAAGAGCATATTTCTTTTAGTAGACAAAGGTGATACTGGATGGCTTTTTATTTATGACAGGTATAAGTGACCAGTAAATTGACAGAAGAGGCAGAAGTATTTCTGCTATATACAAGCAGAGCTCAAAACTATGTAGTCTGCATTTTGTAGTAGAATGATGCTGCAGAATCCTTAGGTTTTCTAGGTAGTATTGGAAGCAATTTTTTTTATTTTTATTTTTTACAAAGTAAAACCAGTGAGATCTTGTTCTGGGAGATACCAGAATAATTATGTAACTCTTCTTGAACTGCTTCTCATTAGTTTCAATCTAGTTGTTTGTTTCGAGTCTTAAAGTTGTCTCATGATGTTAAAAAAATAAAAAATAAAAAAATCAAATAATGGTTTCCATGAGTGCAGCATCTTGAGACATTTGTTGTGGATGTATTTGTTTTAGAAATTGGTGTGTTTAAGAGTTGCTAGTCTTTGAATTCAAGTAAATAATTAATTATGGTTCAGTACGAATTCAAAATTGAGGAAACTTCACAGAAATCAAAATCAAATTCAAAATGATCAGTCTTTGTTCTACAGCTTAATCCTTGATTACATAGCAGTCACTTGAGGGGAGAAATAACAGGGCTCTGAGACTTTGCATGAGACTGGATACTTCTGTGAGAACATTATGAAGAGCTTTAACAGAATTTGAGTAATTGTGGAAAAAACATTAAGCCCTTCATGAGATGTAGCTATAAATTATAACTTTCCTATGTCTACTGCTGTACTTTCCTCTGAAGGACATTAGCTAAAGATTACTGGAGCTATGTGGGAAAATGTTGTGGTATGACAGTCTGCCTTTCATTTTAGGAGAATAAAATGTTTTTTTTTAAAAAAAAAAAAAAAAAAGATTTAACTGGCAAAGGTAAGTTGCTTTGAGGGATTTTCATCCTTAATGCAACAACTGACATACTGACAAAGGTTAAATGAGATATTTCAATAAAATGAAATTTTATTCCAGAAAGCAAGGAAATGCCTTTAGGGTTTTTTAGACACCAGTTCTGGCAGCGGTAGAACAGCTGAATTTTAGAATGCTCATACTTAGTACAAACTTCAGTTACAGAAAAAATTGGTAAAACTAAAGTCATAATTTCACAAATTTTCCAAACAGTGAGTGTGATGCAGTTGATTATCAACCTTCTAAAGAAGGATCTGGTTAACCCACACTTCAAAACCATTTTCAACTTTAAGTTGTACAGTGGAAAAATGAGTCACTTCTGCTGACAAGGCTATAGAGCTAATCTTAGGCATTTTTTTAATAAATATTCTTGCTGTGATAGAGGGTTTTCTGTGATTGTACTGTTTGTTTTTTGTTTTTTTTTTTTTTACTTAGTGAAATGCAATTGTAGATGTGGATTGGGAATACCTGTATTGGATGTTGCACCCTGCTAGATCTGTACTATGAGTATGATAAAATCAGGGCTTGTGCATGCAGTGAAAGCCCAAAATAGGCCTTAATAGCTATTCTAAAATAGCTAATTTCTTGTATGAATGTACTCATTCAGTGCTGAGAGTATTAGTGTGGATAAACTTTATCTGCTTTCAAATTTGAGTTGTTATTAGTTACACAAAACTCCTGGTCTGTAAGGATCCAATGAGGTAGCGAGCTGTTTCTTGTTGTAAGTGACAGATGAAAAGTACACAGTGCTTCTTTTCTTAAGTGACTGTTATACTTTGGTCTAAATGCAGGGAGCTCTGGGGGAATATGTGAAAAGAGCAAACTGTATTCTGATGGTAAGAAGAAATCTTTGAACACCGGAATCATCACTGTTCAGAACTATGGCTCTCATGTTCCTCCCAAGGTTTCTCACATCACTTTTGCTCATGAGGTTGGACATAACTTTGGCTCACCTGTGAGTATTAGTATTGATCTGTTATTTTCAATCATTTTAAAATGCATGATTTGTGAATGGAGTTTTTACTACCTATCAATAAGGGAAATATGATCATGACTGCAGGCACATCATATACAAACAAAAAACAGCTTGCTGAAGTAAGCCCTTCTGTGAGTATTTTTACAACGTCAGTGCAACAGTCGATTTTGTGAATTGTTTATTTCTACTACTTCAATGTCTTATAAAGAAACTGTATTATTATTCCCTAAAACTTTCATATTTTTTATTGAAGACTAGGGTTGCACACATCTTTTAAATGTATTTTGGTTTATGCTAGAGTGGAGGAAGAATCGATGCAAAATTAAGATCACACTTTATTCAACTAGAAAAAGTAGAACTGCCTTTTTTATTCAATTATTTATACTTACAGGATTACTTAAAAAAAGAGTGAAGAGGATTAAGATACCTAGAAGAACATTTTAGAACAAAATTCTACCTCCTGGTCGTTTAGGGATATGATTTGTTTGTGGCAAACCAAAAGCATGAGGTTTTTGTTGTTTTGCTGGAGATAAGAACAGAGGCTTTTTTTGGGGGGGGGGGGGGGGGGAGGGGGAATGTTAACTTAAGTGTATAGGCTTTCTACTCTTGGAAGTAAAATGATATCAAGATATAACAGAAATAACAAGTTGATCAGAAACAGTTGCTTGCATATGAACGCTTACTTCATGTGCCTTGAGAAAATGTCTAATACAACTGCTTTGAGTGGGATCAGTGGGAACAAGCCTTCCAAGTATAATTGAAAATATGTGCACATGAAATTGAAAAATTAGTCCCAGAGTGAAACATCTTCTGGGCTAGTTTGAAGATTGTTCTTTTAATTTCACTGAGTTACATTTCAATCCAGGGAAATATGTGAAAGTACACAGTTGGTTCTGCCAAACTATAATATATGATACAGTTCTCACAAGTGCGTTTAATTTTAACATTTACCTACTATTTTTGGAGACATAGGTTGTATTTCTGGAAAGTTGGATGTGTCAGAAGAGCATTAGCGTTCCTCTTAATCTTCACAGTTTAGTTTTTTTTTTTTCCAGTCTAATGGCTCGAATACCAACCTATGATGCACCATACTGGATATTAGGCTTGTCACTGGAGGACGGAAACCAATTTCTGTTCTATTCTAAATTTCTCTTTGCCCCTTCCTCAAAGCAAGCAAAAAGATGGACTGCTATTTGTTATCTCTTCCAGCTTTTCTTCCATACAGCAATTTACCCTTTTGTGATCATAAAGCCACTCATAAAAAGAGATGGTAATTTTTTCAAATCTATGTTCATTCTGGGACATGCATGTGGGGTATACATTTCCAAAAATTCAAATAAGCTAAAACTTGAAAAAATAGATGCTTGTTGCTATTGTCAGTAAAAAAAAAAAAAATTTCTGTATACTTTTTATGATCTGAAAAGACTTAGAGTGTAAGATGGTGTTTTGTGATTAACATGCTGAGAATTAAAGTTTTGTAAAGTTACCAAATCAAGCATCTTGTACACATGTAGAAAAAGATAATAAGAAATTAGAGAAGCTGTCTCGAGATAAATTGTTTGAATTGTTTATTTTGCAGCATGATTCTGGAATGGAGTGCACTCCAGGAGAATCCAAGAACTTGGGACAGAAAGAAAATGGCAATTATATCATGTATGCAAGAGCTACATCTGGGGACAAACTTAACAACAACAAGTTCTCTATCTGTAGTATTCGAAATATCAGTCAAGTTCTTGAGAAAAAGAGAAATAATTGCTTTGTTGGTATGTATTTAGTCTTCCTGAAAGCAGAATGGCAAAGCTGTTAGTATTAAGCTTAATTAGAATTTATTTTATTTTTACTGAAAGATTCTGTAGATAAAGAATTGAGTTTGAGATCTGGAGTTTTGTGTCAAGTTCTGGGCTCCCCAGTACATGTGTTCATGGATGTACTGGAGTGAGTCCAGCAAAGGGGCACAAAGATGATTAAGGGATTGGAGCATATGATGTGAGGAGAGATGGAGAGAGCTGAGACTTTAGTCTGGAGAAAAGCAGGCTGGGAGGGGGGGTGGCTCATGTTTCTCTGTATAAATTCCTGGTGAGAGGGAGTAAAGAAAACAGATCCAGACTCTGCTCAGTGATCCAGACTCTGCTCAGTGGTGCCCAGTGAAAGGACAAGAGGAAATAGGCACAAATTAAAGTAGAGGGAATCCTGTTTATATGGGATGGTTTGGGTTTTTGTGTTTATTTTGTTCTGTTTTTACTGTGAGGGTGGTTGAACACTCAGGCAGGTTGCACGGGAAGTTGTGGAGTCTCTTCATCCTTGGAGATACTTAAAACCCATCTAGACAAAGCCTTGGGCAACCTGCTGTAGTTGACCAGGCTCTGAGTGGAAGACGGGACTATACAATCTCCAGAGGTGCATTTCAGTCTCATCCGTTTCCTGATTTTGTGTTCTGTGAATGTCATAATCAAATGCTGGAGAAACATTATAGGCTACAGCTTCTCTGTTCTGTGAACTTAACATAACAAGTTTGTAGGAATCTTCTCTCTGGAGTCTGTGTGTGATGTGTGAACTCTCACAAATTTTGTGAGATTGTACAGCAAGTAGCTTTGGTGTAGGAGTAAAATATTTCATCCCAGTGTCATCAGCTTTTGCCTTAAGGTCCTCAGTCTCTAATAAAGGGAGAAGATTCTGCTCCATTGGAGACAGCATAAAACTTCCTCTTATCACTCCTGACTTCCTATCTACAGAAGAAACTCCCATTGTTATCCGCAGAAACCTTTTACTCTGAAACTTAAATTGTATGAATTGTAGGAATGACTAAACTGGGTGGTGAACAAGTAGTGCAAGCTGACTTGAGTCCTAGTCTGCACAAAGTCCAGCTTGAGCAGACATTTTCAGTCTTGCCTAGTTGGATGCTGTTGCAAGTCAACATTCTCTTATTTGCATATTCTTTGTACTGCTTTGTACAAAAATGTACTGGCATTTTTCAGAGTCTGGTCAGCCAATCTGTGGTAATGGACTGGTAGAACAAGGAGAACAGTGTGATTGTGGATACAGCGACCAGTGTAAAGATGAATGCTGTTATGATGCAAACCAATCGGAAGATAAAAAATGCAAGTTAAAACCAGGCAAATCCTGCAGGTATTGTACATCTGTTGTAGTAGATTTTATTTAAAATACTTGATACAGTGAGTGAGAAGTTTATCAGTATAAGTATGATATTCAATTCTTGGTGCTAATTGTAACTTGCTTTCCCTTGGTAGTCAGATGACTGTTCTCTAGCTTTTTTATAAACTTCATATGACACCAAATTGTATCAATGCTGATATATCTTAATACTCAGTGCAGACAAAAGTGTTAAAACCCGGTCACCTTTGTCTGAAATTTGTTGTGCAAAAGTCTTTCAAAAGCTGCATGGTTCAGAAAAACATGACCAGGATGCTGTTTTTACAGTAGGTACAGGAAAGTATTAATTGCTCAAATAATAATGGAAGGATATTCAGAAGTTGGATCTTATCCTACTGCCATTTTTACAGTATTGCCTAACTGAAGATGATTTAAGGGTATAGATGACTGAATGTTTTTCTCTTTTTATGCTTGTTCTATAAATTAAATTGTTTTTAAGTCACCTAATATCTTGACAGTGTTATACACAGTGATTTATAAGAGCAGCTCTTAAAGATAACAAGACTTCAGTGCTATGGTGAAGTGTAAGTCAACTTCTATCTTTTGGTTACATTAACACAGATGTTATTTTTTTTACCTCATCTAAAACTTAAGTGGATTTTTTTCACACGAAAGGCATGAGCTTTTGTTCCTCTCTAAAGACAGACATAAAGTACTATATTTCGCCAAAGATGAAGAGAAGGTTACTATTATTTAAGTCTAAAACAGTTCAACTTTTGAATACAACATACAGAGTTTTGTTCTAATTAAACTTTCCTGCCTTAAAAAAATTACCTATGCCATTCTGTGAGTGGAAGTAGAAGTAGCATATACTGTGAAAATGTATTTGGTGTAGACATGGCAAAAGGATCATTTCCTGTGAATTTGGGGTTGTGATAACTTTGCGTGTCTTTTTTTCTCCCCTTGCAAATTCTTGTAACTTCTGCTGGGGAGGGGGAAAAACCCATACATTGTCCTGATTTATCATTGGTTTGTGAAATTTTGTTTTATATTGTGCCTATGGTGAGGAGCTGACTATTTCTGAGTACACCAGGTGCTGCTACTACCTTCTTTCTTTGCTCTCTTCCTGCTGAAACGGTGTTAAATATGAATTGCTGCATCCTTTTTATTTCAGAATTCCCTTTTTTCCACTTTCACTTAAGATAGAAAACTTTGTGGTTCAAAGAGGTTTCCAAAGACATGCAAAGCAAAATCCAAATGTAAGAATGGATCACGTAAATTACATGTCAAAGTACAATATACTTTAGGAAAACTATGGTAGCTATCCAACTGTATTGTGTGACGAGTGATTTTCATGGCATGCCATAGTTTTAAAATAGGTCCTGACCTGCAGAAGGTCTGTGCTATCTTCTGATGTCTGCTGAATGCCAACAAGCACATTGTGAGTGGTGTTGAGATGCAGAATAATTTGAGACGAGAACTCAGGAGGCTTTGCTTTAGTCAAGTAGTTATGTATGTGTTATAACCCTCGCTCTTCTGCTACTTGTACTGTAGGACACTTGACGTGTACTCAAATACAGCTTCAGAAATAAATGATCGTTTCCTGTGGTTGCATCAGTTATACTGGGGTGATAACTGGTGGGCCTTGCTATAAGAGGCTCAGGTGCCTTCACGTCTGTGCCAAAAAGGAGTCTAAATGTTCTGGGAAAGCCAGTGAAGCTATATGGCTTCTTAGAAAAGTCTTTCCTTCACAAAAACTTTGTTTGTAAGCTGACTGATTTCTGATATAAGCTCTTCTGACCTGTCTCCTTCCCTTTTCTTGTTTATTTAATCAGTGTAAGTGGTATTTCTGCAGAAAGTGAGAAAATTTCTTATGGATGTTAAATCAGTGACCGATAAATCTTGACTTATTTATTGTAATGAAACTGATACTATCAAACTAATCAGTTATTCCTGAACTAATATTGTGGACGTGCTAATTTAATGTTTTGTATATACAAACTTTGAGATGCTGTTATTTTCTATGTATCTTAATTTAAGATGCACTTGTACTATTTTTCTGATATATTGCAAATAGTTTGATTACTGCCATGACTGAGAAATTGGTATTCCATGCAGTAACCTTCATACCTCAAGGGAGGAGGAAAAAAAATGATTTTTCAATTTACATTTTACTTGGCACAAATGGGAAATATGCTGAGCATTTGAAAAGGTTTCAGGATGAATATTTCTTCTATAAGGGTTCACGCTTTTTCTTTATATTCATATTTTCTGTTTATTTCTAGCCCCAGTCAAGGCCCCTGTTGTACTGCACAGTGCATTTTCAAACTGAAGACTGATAAGTGTCGAAATGATTCTGACTGTGCGAGAGAAGGAATGTGTAATGGTTTCAGTGCTCTCTGTCCGGCCTCTGAGCCTAAACCAAACTTCACAGATTGCAACAGGCATACACAAGTTTGCCTAAATGGGGTATGTTTTTTTTAACAATCATATTTAACTTGGCACTTGTTTATTGCAAGAAACTGCATTATGAAGTGATATGGTTTCAATACTTAATGGAGAAGTGTAAGAATAATCTTCTTTCAATAGAAATGTTTTATTTGTAGGTTTCAGTCAAGATAACTGTGAAGTTACAACAAATAAGAAGCAGCTAACAAGTGTCAAGCTAGCTTTACTATTTGAGAAGGTTCCATTTAAAGTTCTTGTGAAAATGAAGAATATGAAATTGTGTGTTACCTCCTAGTGACATTTTCTCACTTTTCTTGGGTCTTGGTCAAATAATTTTGTTGCCTTAGAAAATTAGTTATGCTACCAATACATGCTGAATTTGGTCTAATGAAAATATACAGTTCTTCCCCCCATGTGCAGGTAACATACACGTGCAGGGATATGGAATTACTTTGAACTGCCATTAGTTTCCTGGGTTATACAGTCCATTGCAGTTGCTATTAAAAATTGATGGGAAATATTTTTGTAAGTTAATCTGTTTACTTGAAAGGAGAAACAAGCAAAAGTCATCCTTCTAAAAAGCTTTAACTCGTGTTGCTTTAACTCTCCATTTTTTCACATTCCAGTTTTTAATGAAACTTATAATAATTTTTTAGCTAATTAAGAGTCATCATGAAGATAGAGGAATTGTCTTTATACCGTTACTTGATTTTGAAACAAGTTTAGAAATAAACTGATATTTTTAATTTGAATTTATTTGAAGGGTCATCCCACAGCATAATTAAATACAGAATCTTTCCTGCCATTAATTTTTTATTATTTTCTGAGGGAAAATATTTTTGAAGACATACTCTTGATTTATTTTCTAAATCATGGTTTTGAGTAATCATGTTTCAGTGTGAATTGCAGTGCATTCTAGTGCTATGAATCTTTTACAGAGTACCCTAAAAGAAGATAGTGTTTTTTAAAAAATAAATAAATAAAAAAAAAGGTAGGTTGTCACCTTTAAAACTTCTCAAATAAGCCTAAGCACTGAAATTGGATAATTATAATCATTTTTTGTTATATAAACCTCAGAAGAAATTCATGCTATTCTTATTTCTTAGCATCTCTGCAATTATGCTTTCGGCTATGAAAAATTAATATCTTTCCTAATGTCACTGTTCTTACAAGTGAAATTGATTTTTGTGTTCTCTTGCTTTTGTCTCAAACAGCAATGTGCTGGCTCTATCTGTGAGAAGTATGGCTTGGAGGAATGTACATGTGCTAGTTCAGATGGCAAGGACGATAGAGAATTGTGTCATGTGTGCTGCATGAGAAAAAGTAAGATTTGTCTAGATTGTGTAAGCATGAATATAGCAGTAGGTATCTGAAGAATTTTCTGACAAGATTTTTTTATCTTTTGTTAGCTGGAGATCATACTATGATTTTTGTTTACACCTATTTTCAGATAGAGATTGTATTGTATTTTGTAGGAAATACTCAATATATTTTGTTTTACAGATTAATATTAAACTTGAAATTTTTCAAAAGTAAATGTTTTGAACTATTGAATACTAAAGTATTCATGTTTGTATATGTTTTAATACAATAGCGTTTTGGATTAATCTGATTTGTATTCACTTTTCAGTGGACCCAACTACTTGTGCAAGTACAGGTTCTAACCGGTGGGAAAAACATTTTGGTCATAAAACCATTACTTTGCAACCTGGATCTCCTTGTAATGATTTCAAGGGCTACTGTGATGTGTTTATGAGATGTCGGCTAGTAGATGCTGATGGCCCTCTAGCTAGATTAAAAAAAGCGATTTTTAATCCAGAGCTATATGAAAATATTGCAGAATGGATTGTGGTAAGTATTTTTATCTTACCAGTCTAATATGAAATATTCTTGTTAATCGGTGTTCACAGCTGGTAAGTATTGCTGTATATATGTGATACATCAGCATTCTTCAGAGTATAATCAGTCCTTTTTTTCACTATTATTTCTATAAGCACCTTGAGTGCAGCAAATTGTTTAACAGATGGAGGGAATAGAAACGAGTGACTTGAGTAAATATTTTGTGTTAATACCTCTATTCACACCCCTGTGTTTTTGTTAATGTTCATATTTTGTAATTCACTGTATTTTTCCATTTAAAGTCTTCATATTTGAATGTTCTGCTTTCTTTTAAGGAACTGAGTATATTGATCTCTAGCATTTCTTATATTACACTAGATGACACTTTTCTAGTAATAGATAGGGAGGGGCAGCTACAAAGAAACAGCTGCATAGTCAACTTTATCTAAGCTATTGTTTTAGGCTTATATAGCTCTACTGTAGTGCAAGTATCTTCTGTGAGACACTCTTCTGATAATAGAATGAAGCTTAAGTATTTTGTGTGTGTGTGTAAGAACTTTTAGGAGTTTTTTCTTTAAAATGTTAGGGTCTTTTAACTGATGTTTCAGAATAGCTTTTGGATGACTTTTAAAAGGCAAAGGAAAGCCATATTTAATGACTCCTGTCTCATGTGCACGCATGCCTTCCATGCATGCAAAAAATCATTTTTTTAATGTTTTTAGGCTCATTGGTGGGCAGTATTGCTTATGGGAATTGCCCTGATCATGTTAATGGCTGGTTTCATTAAGATATGCAGTGTTCATACTCCAAGCAGTAATCCAAAGTTGCCTCCTCATAAACCACTTCCAGGTAAGCAGAGAAATGTTCTATCCTAAACTATTTTCTGAAGGGGAAATTTCTGGTGCCCCAGTCTACAGTCCATTGCCTGGCACTATGATACTTGAACTGGAATTGTTCCACTGGCATGAATTCATAAAAATGTAACTCTTGCCTTATTTTCCTATAATATAACATGCATATCAAAAGAAAGCATTGAAAAGGTTTTCTTACTCAGAGTTCCTTTCATTTCCTATTCCATGCTACATTTTGTAAGAATTAGACTGTTAAAGGAACTACTATTGAGATAATAAAATGTATTCTGTAAATACTCCATGCATTTAATCATACATTTAAAACCTTACAGGTCTAAATCTGAAGCTTTTCAGAAGAGTGATTATATTTAATGTCCATGGCCGGAGTAACTTTTCTGGAAATCATTTTTTCTTTTGTATTTGTTTTAATAATGTGCCTTTCTTTGAAACAGGCACTTTAAAAAGGAGGAGACCACCACAAACCACTCAGCCACCACAGCGGCAAAGGCCTCGAGAGAGTTATCAGATGGGACATATGAGACATTGACTGCAGCTTTTTGCCTTGGTTCTTCCTAGTGCCTACAATGGGAAAACTCACTCCAAAGAAAATCCTAATAAGTCATTGTCCCCAGTCTAACTCTCAAAAATTGAAGAAAAAGCATGATATATGCCCTCAAAGCAAGTGGAAATGGTTAATTTTTAATGAGTGAATCTTCCAGCTCAAAAAGAAGAAAAATGTTTTTCTTGCATACTTTTAATTTAGTGGCACAAAGTCCTAGAGCATCATGATTCTTTTCCCCTTCTGTGCTCTTCATTGCTGCATTTTCTTCACTTGCAGGCAAATATGGCTGTAGTAAAACTTCTATTCAAGAATTGAAAAAATATATATTTTTCAACTGCCAGACAAGGCTAGGAAGCTAGACCACCTCAACATTGGAGACATTACTTGCCAATGTATATACATTGTTATATGCAGACATGTATTTCTAACGTACACCCGTACTTGTGTGCAATTGTAAACAAGAGAATTGCAATATGGATGTTTCTTTGTATTATAAAACTTTTCCGCTATTAATGAAGAAATTACTGTTTAATTGACATACTCAGGATAACAGAGGATGATGTGTGTAATGGTCAAGGATCCTGTGATGCTTTACACAGCAATTTTGAATCAAACTTTTTTATCATGATCAAAGTTGTTTCAAGCACTCATTTCATCTTTTATCAAACAGCTGCTAAGAGATAGCATACAAGATTGAATGATCTTTTAGAGATACATAGCAGGTGTGCAAACTTTGTTAATGCCAGAATGTTTCAAAATTGTTTTATATAAATGATTTCTTGTAGCTCAGCATAAATGTTTTTAATTTGTCTGGTTATTCAGTTAAATAATGAATAGTTAGATGTAATATTTCCATGCTTTAGTAGAAAATTTTGCCTGTTATTCAACTTGTTTTAAAATTTGCAACCAGTTCATTTGGGATGTTCAGATATTCCTACAGTATGATAATTGAGTTCATGATTCTGAGGGATGTGGAAAGAAAGAAAAGCTGTACTTTATTTTCTTTTTTTAATTTATCAGATATTTGGATAACTTTTCAGCATGATACTGTTGACTGATAACCACTAAAGTAGTGATTTGCCCAGATATTGTGGCAGAGTTAAAATTGTAGTTAGGACTACCAACTTTCCCAGAAACATTTTATAACAGTAGTGAAGTTCAACAGCACAATGTCCCATTCCAAAGTTTTTATTACGAATGTAAATAATTGGCATTTTTAAAAGAGAAAACAAAAGATGTCTTAAGGTGCTTACTGCTATGCAGGAGATGAAAGGGGGCATTACAAACAAAATGTTTAAGCTTGTGATATATTTATTGCTTGTTTTCCAAAAGCACCCAGCTAATTAGAGGCGCAAATGGCTATAATTTTCCTGGCTTTGCTTAGGAGAAAATTTACTAAGGGTTGGACAGGCTTCCTTTGTTTGTTTTTTGTTTTTGTTTTGTTTCTTAAGAGTATAAGGTTTACACAATCATTCTCATAATGTGACGCAAGCCAGCAAGGCCAAAAATATTACTGAATATAATGGGATCTCTTCCTTGTAAACTTGTACAGTATGTGGTGACTTTTTCAAAAATACAGCTTTTTGTACATGGTTTAGAGAAATTTTGTACATGAAACCCCAGTCCAATAGACTATATAAATAATTCTAAATGATCTTAACTAGTTAGAAGTGTATGTAGTTGCTTTTAAATCATTTTAAATACATTTGTTTTAAGACTGTGCAAAGATTGGAAGTGGGTTTGCATTTCTAAAATGGTGACTTTTCTTCAGCAAGAGTTCTTAGTAACTTCTTGAGTGTGGTAGACTTTGGAACATGTAAATTTTTTGCCTGTAATGTTATCCTGTGGTAGGGTTTTGGCAGACAAATACTGCCCTATTTTATTTTGAGTCTAAGTTAAATGTTTTCTGAAAAGAGAAATGTGCACTGAACTCTCCACTGCAAGTCAAGATGTGGTAAATCAAAAAAAGTTCAAGGCAATGGAATACTACTGTCAATTTCATGTCCACTGTGTTTTATACAGTATCTTTTTTGTTCACTTTGGAAATTTTTACTAAAATTGCAAAAAAAAAATAAAGTATTGTGCAAAGATATGTAAGTTTTTTGAAACTTGAAATGCATTAATAAATAGACTTGATGAAATCATCTTCTGAAGATCCATTTACTTTTTGAACCCTGAAAGCAAAAAGGAATATACAGATTCTGTTTTTTTTTTTTTTTTTTTTTTTCTGTAAAGGGGCAGTTACACTGAAGTAATTGCACTATCTGTATACTCTCAAAGTGCATCTCTGTTGTCACATCTTGTAGTTAACTGCAAGAGTACATATTCTTGTGTAAACATTTAAGGAAAAGCTCTAAAAATGTCTTTAAATTACCTGTATGATCACAGGAATAAAGCTTTCTCCGTTCTCATCTTTAAAAATGGGAACTAGTCACTCTTGGGGTGTTCAAGCCTGGCACCATAGCTGGTGGACGATACTTTGTGAAATAAGTTTATTTTTGAAGAGGAATATCCTAGTTGACATACATAAAACAATTTGAATGCACAATTAATGGATTAGACTTTTAGAAGGATCAAATCTGCAAAGGTGTTTTAAAACTGCTGAGCTGGGTCTCTGTTTTTCCTTTGTGTTGTATAGTTGATTTAAGTGATAAGATTAGCTGGCAGAATTTGAATTTTAAAAGCAGTCTTTCATTCTTAGGGCTGTTTGTTAAGAATGGCCTGCTTAGACATCTGTTTCCCTGAGTAGCATATGCTTTGATTTAATCAAAGCATATTCTGAGTTCCTTCCTCACAGTACTTGTTTTCCCCATGACTACTTTTTTTGTAGAAGTGTTTCCCCTTGTAGCTAAATAGCACTGTTAGGGCAAAAGGTATTAAAATAATCACTTGGAGCAGAGCCCTTCTGCATATCAGCATCATAGATACCTAATAGATTTGTTGGTGGTTGTATTTAAATTTCTACCTGGGAATTCAAGCCAGAGGGGTAGAAATAATGCCTATGCATATAAAACACCAGTTTTGTGTATATTTTTAAATGTGTTTAGGGGAAACCAATAAGATCATAAATAGTTGTTGTTTAACTAATATTTGACCTAATAATTCCTAATTATAACTATTCACTTAATCATATTTCTTAATGTTTTATTCTTGAAACATCCCTGTTTGGTGCAGAAGCATGTATAGTCAGAATGGTCCGAACGTGAGAAGCACATCACAAACTCCTTAAACCATGAAACTTTATTTTATTTGAACCATACAGACTACAAGTCAGTGATGTGGTTTGCCTTTTAATGTTCCAATATTAGTTTCAACAGGAGAAAAAAAAAAAAAAAAAACAGATTTTACTTGTTGGAGGCTTATTATTACACAGAGGTGATTAAAAGCACAGCAATCTGTCGTTCTAAGTTGTGCTTGCGCTGACAGGAGTAGGCCTCTGATGGCTTTCAGGGTCTCAGTTCAGTTGTCTGGAGTGATACAGGAATAATTCCAGTGAGCACAAAGTGAGGCACACCTATAGGTGCTTGGAATCGTAGGTATGACCTTGGTATGATGTTCTGGCAATGTAAGACTATGAATATGCTGCAACATAGGCTTTGTCATTTTTATATCAGAAATTAGTCTAACGGTTAGGGTTTATTTGGACATAGGATTTGTAAACAATGACATCAGAATAAATTTATTCATATCAGCAAGAGCTTAAATATTGAATATTCTCCTAATTTTTGTGTTTGACTTTAGAGAAGTTTTTGAAGTGTGTTGTCTGAGGATCTAGTGGCTTGTTACAGTTGAACTGGAGAATGTTTTTCCCAGAAACGTAAGTCCCCAAGCTGCAGTATCCCCATTGTTTGGGTTTCAGCACACTGTAGACATCTTTGACCTTTTTTTCTGCCTGCTTTCCTTGAACTAATGCTTTCAAACATTTTTCCTACAGCTAAGATCCCTTCTTACCAAGTAAGTGATGATAATTTTATTGTCTAAAATGTTTTTAAGTGTGTTAGGGTGTGTAGCTACAGGAAAATCATGACTTGAAAGGCTGTGAATATGCATTTCTTACATCATACAAATTGCCTTAGAAGCTGTCTCACCAACTCGAGTGCTTTTTATTTTTTCCTGGTATAGTGCAAAACTAGCAACTCTGCACTGGGGAGGAAGCACAAGCAAGTTCTCTAGCGTTTGTCTCTTGATCTGTGAATCCTTCAATATCTTCTGAACCAAAGCCTTTGAGGAGTGGGGCAGGATTTGGTTCAAGAAGCTTACAAAGCTCATAGCTTAAAAAGTTGGTGATAACCAATATTGTAGATGCAATTACCAACAACAGTATTTCGGTTCTCCAGGAAATAGACAAATATTTTATAAACAAAATAACCCTGAACATGTTAAGTAAAAGTGGCGGATCTTTAGTTTTCCCCAGAAGCAAAAGTTGAATTCTAGAAACAACTGAATTGTGGAAACAATCTAAGGAGAGGCATAATTTCAGGTAGCCAGACACACTTCCCCTGCTGCCACCCACCCTACATTTCTCGTTGTGCTCTACTCTTGGAAAACCAAAATGCCTTCAGCTGCACACGTTGCATCTACTACATTGTCATTTGCTCTTTTTTCTTTTTTTGTCTTTCTTCAGGACATAGTCCATTTTAACTTAATTCACCCCAAAATGCTGGATCTCTAGCAATTCACAGAATAGGCAATTGATTCTGTCCATGGCTAGGTTTGTTTTGTTTTTTGGTGGGTGTTTGGTTGTTTGGTTGTTTTTTTTTTTTGTTTGTTTGTTTTTAGTTTTTTTCTGTTGTTCTACACATTTATAGTAGCTATAATCATCTAAAAAAAGTCTAATGCTTACATAACTGGTTCAGGAATACTTACACTGAAATTTCCCTCTTCCCTGATTTTACCTTCTGGCTATTATAATAAGATTATGAATAATTACAGTGACTCTAATATGTTCCATGTTTACATTAAAGAGCTTCAACAAAATTATTGTTAGGAAATTGGAGTACTGGGGATAACAACCTAAAGCACGGAATTCCTTAAAATTCTATTTTTGACATAGGAAGCTGAAAGATTTTAATGTTAATGAAGCACTTTTGTGCTTCTTTGTGAGCAAAATCTTTCAGAGCACAAAGCTTACTTTGAAGATCTAAAGATTCTCTTTTACGTGGAAGTTGTCCCTAAATCTAGAAAGATTTCTCCTAATCAAGATGCTATTCAAGTGGCCATTTTCTAATATCAGATCAGCCTCTGAAATTTACACTTCAGGAAGCACAACCATTATCTGTAAAGTATGTATGTTTCAGTTTCCATCTTCTTTAATCGGCCCTTCTGTTTCTGTATTGAATATTCCTGTTTATTTAAATAGAAGGTAGCTGTTGAAAACAGCTTTTAAAAGTTGGAAGTTAGTATTCTGGATGATTGACAAAGTTGCCTGCGTTCACCATTTGATGAATGCTTGCAGGATTGCTAGTTCTGCTCAACTCGTTCCTTTGTCATGCTTTTTAAATCAATCATTTTAATCATGGTAACTTCCGTATGTTTTGATTCCATATTCCCTACAGTATTTTGGAATGGAAAATACGCTTTACTTCAGGTCTTGTGACTATTTTACATTTTTTTCCAACTTAGAGAACATTTAAAATAAATTACATTCAGAATAGTCATAGAAACATAATTTTAATGAATCTTGTGCTTACCATTATAAAGTGACAAATGAAATACTTTGTATATATTTATTTCTGTTACTGTTCTAAACAGGAAACATAATCTGTTTCTTTATGTTGTTTATATTCTGACATAGGAAACAATGGAATTGTGTATATTTGAATTTTTAAAATTTATATGCACTGAAGATATCTGATAAGGGTTTGACCATTTTTATTTATTAATACAGTTTCAAATCATGCTAAAATCTGCTATACAGTCATTTAAAATCTAAAAATCTCAGGCATTACATGAACAAGTAAATATGATTTTAATATGAAAGTTAAAAACTTAGTTGTGCTACAACTGTGTGCAGTACACTAAGTATCATTAAATTACTAGTAATTTAAATTAGTACTCTAGAATAGTTAAACAGCAAAGCATTTTCCAATAGGACATAGCTTGGCATAGCTTTTTTAGGCGATACAGTTATTTTGCTCGTCATCTAGTTATAATGGATAGCTCAAGCATTCTATATATTGAGATGTTTTCTAGTTTTTGAAAGTTATAAAGCAAGAAGTGAAAACTCTTTGTTCACAATGTTATCTATTTGGGAGTATGTTTACTATTACTTAATTCTACCTTCACTAGGAAATAACTTAGGAAAGATTTAATTGATAGTAGTCACTGTTAATGTTTCAAAGCATTTAATTGGAAATGAGGCTCCTTTTTTCAAAGATATATATCAATGTTTCTTTCAAATAGTAACCTTTGTATTTCTAATGAGCAGGTGTTCTTTCAAAGCTTTAATCAATTTAAAATTAACAGGTGCTTTTGACAAAATTGCTCATTGATCGCTGAGAGTAGGCTTACAGATGAGTGAAGTGCATTTCAGTTACGGTTGCATCACAAAATCTACGTTATGTATTTTCTTCATCACCTTTGAAACTATCAGATTATTTAAATTTATGCTTAACATAGCTGTATATTTTTAAAACGTCTGCTAGATGTGTGGTATTTTGAATACATTTTGGTAAGTAGTTGCTTTTTGTTCTTGCTCACTTTCATTTTTGTCTCCGAAAGCGGTCTTCACATCTCACAAATGTTTTCTCTTGGGCTGGATAAAGGTGAACGTTGTCAATGCTTTGAGAACAAAATGTCATTCTAGAAAGAAAACACAGCAAGTAATGTTACTTTTTAGGGATACTATCTGTATAAAAGTGTGCTCTCTAAATACATTGACTTTGACTGTCTTTATCCTTTATTTACATTCCCGTGACATCCCAGATTGCACAGAAAGAAAACAGCACGTAAGCAATATCCATTAAAATCTTGACAAAAACTCCTGCTTCTGCTTATATCAAAAAAGCTTCTAAATAGCATTAGGTACCTAGAGATAATACCTGAACTCCCCACACCAGTTACCCTTTTTCTAGGATTTCCTAAGTAGTACATCAGCAGTAATTGGCTTGTTCCACATNAAAAAAAAAAAAAAGTGTATCTGACATAATCCTTTCACAGCCTTCATACTTTTTTCTCAAGGTAAAAAAATCTGTTTTTAAACAGCTCTCTGATTTGCACTGTAGAGTATGTTTTAATTTTGTTTGGCAGCTGTGTCAGTACTGATTGGGGATCATCACTTTAAAAACAGCAGGAGATGTTATAGAAACAATTACTTTTTTATGGCAGGAGCACGTGCAAAGTGCTTGGTTAGGAGGAGGAAAATATCTACAAAATACNTTTTTTTGTCAGTATCAAGGAGATGCAGCTCTGCCAATAAGTAGTGTTCCACAGAAAGTCTGCAGTAGTTTTAACTACTGCTCGTAAGAAAGAGACTGTAGCAGGGAAGACCACCTTCTGAGGCTGAGCCACAGTTACAAGGTAAGACATGCTTTTCTCATTCACCTTAATTAAAATGCTCAGTTAAAATTTCTCGGAGGATTAAAGCAGTGGGAATCATTACAAGTTTTGATATTCTGTCTTCTGGATTAAATTTCTCTGTCTGTCTGAATAAGCAGTTTCAACAGTATTAATAGCATTGCTGTATGTAGAGAACACTACCACTCAGATTTGTGGATACAGTTCCAAAGCAACCAGGGCCGGACAGGAAACTACCAGACTTTAGTTTGCATTCTGAATTTTCTTCTAAAAAAAAAAAAAAAAACAACCCAAAAACAAACAAACAAAAACAAACAAAAAAGTATTTATTGAAAGGCAAATAATTGAGATTTGTCATACTTTGCAAGTAGGAATTTGAATTTTCATGGCCTTAGTGTTGAAATCAATATTTATCTTGGGTCTTCTTTCTTTGAAATTTCATATGGTCCTTCTGGAGTGAGGTAGCCATTTCTTATGTTCAGAATATGATTAGCAGTTATTGTTACTACTTGTGTAGAAAAAGTGCACTGCAGAACTTGTTTGAATCCTTCCTTGGATCTGTTTGCTAACTCCTTCTCTATCCTCAAGTATCAATAAAATTGTCACCCAAGGTTTTGATGCCTTAAATTCAGATTAGTGGCAGTAGTGAGCCAGAACATTTTCCACTGTTTATTTTTGACCTGAGATCAAGGAAATTCTTCTCGTAAGTCGCTTAAAAATCATGCAGTATGATCTGAGGCTAAAATAAAATAAAATGCCAGGGGTTGTATGTGGATAAACTCACAATAGATTTGAGTGCGGGGACTCAGATGATTGTATTTGAACTAGGATAACCTGTTTGCCAAGTGTCTGTCTTACTACAGAAAAATGATCTTTTCATTACACTTACTTTTGCTGTGTTTCCCCTGCTTTCACTCGTATTGTCTTCACTATAAGTCCTGGTCGGCGGGTGCCTTTTGCCCATGGTATTATGGTTTGAACTGTGTCCCAGATATTTTCCCAAACTGCAGTTCCTTCCCATTTGAACTTGATCATTATTAGTTCACCAATATCAGTATCCAGCGTGATGAGAAAAGAGTAAGTTTTATTCCCATTAATTCCTTCAACACTGCAGAAAATAAAAACAGAATAATGCTATCTCAATTATTACAGAATAAAAAAAAAAAAATCTATTCTCTTTGAAATCAAAGAAAGAAATTTTTCCTCCCTCTTCTCCAGAGGGAACGTTACTGTCTCTAGCATACTAGTGGTGAAATATGACAACGTGCTAGAAAAAAAAAAGGCAGAAGTAAAAGAAGCTTGGACAGCTGGTGAAGCAGCAGTGGTTTCTGAGAGCAAAAGAAAAGGTGTCCCACAATAGTATCTTTTTATGCCTTCTGTCTGCTAGAGCAAAGGCTGACCCACACTGTTGCCTTTGCTTTTGTTGATGCAGATAATGAATGTCTCCATTATAAGGTAAATAATTTTGGATATTTCTCAATTACAGTTGCTTATTTGTGTTTTAATTGATTACTGCCCCATGTTAGCTATAGGATGGACTGAACATAAGTGGACAGGATACCTAGTGTTAAGGGAAACTTCCAAGATTACTGGGTTTGTTTTACAGAGCTCTTTCATACAAAAATTATCTGAATACTGTAGTTTGTGATTTTTAGGGGGTATGGGTGAAGAAAGGACAATTTCCAGTTCATCTGCAATTAACTGTACTAAACCAGGTCATTCAGAGCATGATTATCCAAGTGATATTGTAAATTGGCACCTTGTATCTCGCTTGTACAATGGCGTGTAATATCAATACTCACAGTGTAATGGGCAGGTTTTTAGCATCCTCCTTAGTGCCTGTCAGAGAGATGGTAAAAGTTGGGTCTATCTGCTTGCCTTGGATTTCATTGATGAAGTGAATCTTGAACTGATAATGATAGACTGTAGAAAAGAAGAATTTACAAAGTGATGAAATGAATGGTCAAAGAAGCAATAGATTTCTCAGACAAAAGAGTTTTGCCTTTCAATGCAGAAACTTGATTGATACTTCCATTTTAAACAATTTTGTTACAATTAAAGCATCATTTTTTGATTGTTGCTGTATTGTATTATATCTTAGGGTTTTGGGGCCCTATTGCTCTATTTAAAAGGATGGGGGGAACCTGGGTAGAGTTACCTTTGTAGGATGAAATGTTCTTCAATGAGAAATATTTCACCTTTTCTGAAATTTAATTGTTAGAATGTCTGGCGAGCTCTCTGTGCAATCAGCAGAGAACCCTTATGACTGGACATGATTAGGGGTGTACAGTACAGATTGAAGACCTTATGCGATGTTGTCAGGCTTTTTCTCTAATGGGCTAGAAAATCTCCCTGCAAAACAGAGGACTCATGAACTTTCCTTGACTGCATAATGATACATTGTGCTTAACATGCATCTCTTAACAATATGACTTTGTTCAAGCACATTACTATAAGAAAGATGTCATTAGTGCTTTGAGGTTTGGTGGTTTCTAGAAGAATAGTGTTTAGGAAAGTCTTTGAAATGAAAAAAAAAAAAAAAAGAGATGCTTCTGAGAATAAAGAATGCCTAAGGAATCATCAGTGTACTGATTACAAGTGGTTTGACATTTAGTAAATTATGGGGGAGAAGAACAAAAAAAAAAACCCAAAACATACAGTTAAAGACAACATGCACACAGTTATTGTCAGCTATATTTGAATGTCCAACTCTTTTCTGTGTGGTGATTCTACCAAAAGAAGTTATCTGACTGTAGCCATTTAAATCTACTATGAAAAAGTTGTTGTTGGGTGATGATGGCACTTTGGTGTTTTCAACTTGAAGATTTCTGAGCGTGATGGTTCTTTATCTAGTTTTGACACCAACATCAGATCCATTATTTTCTGAATAAACTTTTTAACAACCAACACTGCATTTTACACACCACTTATCATGATATACTATTTGTAGCTCTAATTTATCACTGTTATATATTCACAGATATATAAAAATAAAGCCAGACATGCAATGACATTGGAGATTTCTAAAGCAAATTGGCGTTAGTCAGCTCTAAAACATTTCTGCAGTGTGAAATGTGGCATTGCTCTTTGCCAACTGCCTTCTTGACAAAACTGGTAGATTTAGATGTTAATGAAGGAAACCATAAGTAATTTTTATTTAGCAAAGACCAGAGACTACTTGGGAGAATTAAGAGGTGGTCAAAGAGGTTGCATTGTGGTCAAACTACAGATGGGAAACTTCTGTTAAACATAGCACAGTAGTTTTTGAGCAGAAAGATGCTCTTTCTTCATTTCTTCTCCTCACCCACTCCAGGCTTCACAGATGCTGCTGCTGAGGGTGGCTGCACTGTCCTGCTAAGGGAGTAATCTTTTCATGTATAAGCACAGATAGATTTGCTCTGAATTTTCGCAATGGAAAGTATTGGCTAGAAAAGCTGTATCTTTTTGTTGTTGTTTCATAGTTACTGCGTGTTAGCGAACAATGTATTTTCTTTTGAAAAGGTGCTGCTCTGCAGAAAGCGAAATGGCTGGTTCTTTGCTGGCAGCCACAAAAGCAAACCTGATGAGAACAAAGTGGATAGAGGCTTGTTTACAGATCACATATTACTATACTGTCTTGCTCTGACTTTTCTGTTCATGTAAAAGTTGATTGCTGTAGTATATGTTCCTAAAGCCTTCTAAAAAGCTAGCCTTTTGCTGCAGTTATGATGCTCACTCTAAGGAAAAAGGTGAGTGTATTCATATAAAAAGTCTGGTTAACTCAGGGTGCCATCATGGCCTTGGTATAAATGGTCACTTTGTAACAACTGGTGGTGGTGGTTGTTGTTGTTTGCACTGGATTAACATATGCTCCAGAGTATAATGCAATTAATTTGAAAAATGAAATGTCTGATTCTGTGCAGAAATATGGACCATTGTGAAATTTAATGCTGAGTTTCTCAGATTTTTTCTGTTTGGGCTTCTCTCATGATCTTCAAACATTTTTTTTAAGAAACATTACAAAGATCACTTTATACACATCCTCCCACAGTTGCTGCCTTGTTTTGGAACTTTTATGAAAGGAATCTATTGTCTGGGGGCATTGGTATCAGGGTACATGCCAACAACTTTTTTTCTTAAAGGAAAACCATTTCCAAGCATAAAAATGCAACATGTTTAAAATGGCAATCAATGCCAACAGGATGTAGTTGGGGCTTGTGATAAAGTATCCCTCTCTGTATCCAGAGAGGAAAACAACACAGAGATGGTATTTCTGTGCCCAGGTGTGCGTGGTGGTGGATTCAGGGTTTTCAGAGCAATGCACTTGGCCAGTTCTGATGGTGACCTGACTGTGCTGCAGCAAAATAACACTGAGAACTAGGCACGGCCTTTACAAATATGTAAATCTACTGCAAGCAGCTTCCTGTGGCGTTTTTAAAAAGTATAAGAGGAGATTGAGCAGGTTCAGCTGGTCTGAGTGTCAGTCAGGGCTGAGCAGACCTCTGTGTGGTCATCACCATGTACTTCACAGCTGCATGTGGAAGACTTCCAAAATTAATTCAAAAGTACATTATTGTTATTATTATTATTTTAAACTGTGTTATTGCAGTTGAGCATCAGGCACTGTGGGGAAACGAGCTGTGTAATGCAAGCAGGATTTTTAAACATTTCTCCTCAGGAATGGAAACCCCACGAGTGCCCTTGCTGGGGGTGCGCACGTTCCATATTCAAAGTGCTTCCCCAACCCCCAGTGTTTTTTGGGGGGGGAACCGCGGAGGGGCGGCAAGCGGGCCGGATCCCTTCAGCTCCCCCACCACCACCACCTTTGCGGCTGTGCCAGGCAGAACGGGCAGGCCTCGGCGGGAGTGAGGTGCTGAGGGGGAGCCCTGTACAGCGGGGCTGTGCTGGGGGAGCCCGAGGAGGGCGGGCCGGGGAGTGCCTCCGCGCTGAGGGGAGGCGCGGGGAGGGGCGGTTTCGCTGAGTGGGATGGCGGCGGTCCCTCGGGCGAGGAGGCGGTGGCCGCGCCTCTCAGGCGTCTCCTCCGTGCCTGGTGGGCTGGGGCTGTGAGCGGGAGCCCAGCCCGGCCGCGCCATCGCGTGCTGCGCGCCTCAGCCTCGTTGATAGCCAGGGAAGAAGGTGGTGAGGGGGAGCGCCATGCGCCGAAAGTCCCCGCACCAAAAGCACCTTGGAAGAAGCGTGTCCTGCCGTTGATCCCACACAGTCCTGCTTTAAAACGTATGTAAACCCTCACGCTGGCATGTGGACACCTGCTCAAAAGCAGCAGTGGCCTCAGGGCTCCCTGACAACTGAGCGTTAACCGGCCTGCAGCCAGGCCCAGGCCATTTTGTAACGGAGACGGGCAGATAGGTATCATTTCCCTGTCAGACTGCGTCCCTCTGTCTGGTAATACAGGCAGTATGGATTCTCTCTCCGAGCTTAGATGGTTATTGTGCTCTTGCTGAAATAATGTAATGGAGATAAAGACTAGGGTACCAGTCACTTCATTTTAGTGCCACAGTTCTGCCCTGTAAAAGTCCGTGCTATTCTGTTGTCTGTCCATTGTCTGAAAAGTAATGATTTGTGTGCCTTCTTGTACACCAATTACAGACAAAATTTGGGCAAAGTTGGAATGGGAGGTTTTAGAGGCCTCCCAGAGCAATTATGCATGTTTGGCTTGGCTGCATGCCTCCATATGCTGTAACAGACTTGCACAAGCCAGTTACAGCAAAATCCTGTGGACCAGGACCCTAAGCATCTTTGAGGCCCCAGAGCCACAGTTAGTGTGTGGCAAGCATGCAGCAATCTTTTTCCTGTAGAAATATTATGAGTCAAGATCTTGATGAAAGGGCATCAAGATGGCCTACTGGGATTCTTAATTGTCTCAGCAAATTGATTATTTCCATAGATTTTATAAACTTGAATAAATGAGTAAACAGGATTACAAAACCTAGGCTCATTATCAGATTTCATTCTCAATCTGGAGACTGTAACAAGTATTCCCACAAACCTTTGAAAGGCATATGTGCTCTTGTTTTCAAAAAGAGTCGTCTACTTTTTGGGAGCCGTTCCTCCCTGATGTTGTAGCCCAATGTGTTGCACCGGTTCTTCCTACAGCTGAGGCACATTCCTTTGTCAAAAGTGTTGATGTCGTTGCACCAGTATGCTGTGCTTTGCTTATCGTTGTGAAGCAGGGAGTCGATGAACAAATGAACTGACCTCTCATGGGCACATTTCACAGTTTGAGTGATGCCTGAAAAAAACACGAACAGTAGTTTTACATGCCCTTGTTCCTTTTTACCATTCCAACTACAGAGCAGCTAACTGTGTGTGTGTATATATATATATATATATATATATTACTGTTCTTCTCCCATCCCTCTTTCTTACTAAAACATTGTGATTTTGTCTCAGAAATCATATGTGCAGCAACCATACTTTTGGGATCATCCAAAAATAGTTTGGCTGAACCCACATGTTAATAAAACTGAATAATTTGCTGATTAAATTTTAGTCTGCCTGTACAAGACTGTAAATATGAACCTTGATTTCATTGTCCTGGCTGTTCAGTTAATTATGAAATACAATATGAGACTACATGCAGTCTTTCCTCATGCCATATTAAAGGCAGCAGTGTCATTCTGAATGATTGAACACTGACTTTTGGATGCTTACATGGTAATGTCATTTTGTCCCCATTAGAGTGACAGACTAATGTTGAATTTTGCTTGCTACTACTACTGGGGGAAAAAAAAAATGTATTAAATACATTTTTTGTATTAAGCATATAGATGTGCTTTAAGACAAATATCTTTTTCCTCCTTTTCAAAAAGGAAATTTTACTTTTAAAAATTTTCAAATGAAAATTTTCAATCAATCCAATGTTCATTTTTTAAATTAAAAAAGTCAAATGAAAAATGGAAAAAAAATTGAAATTATGAAAGTTATTTTCTTCTGTGTAATTGGGATATATCACAGTGGATTGCTTATACATGTCTTCACTGATAAACTTTCTACATGATGCTTGGTTTCACATTTGTCATGAATTATCTGCTAAGAAGGTCTACTTTTATATAGTGTGATGATAGTTGAGAGATTTTTGCAATGCAGTATGCTGGGTGAACAGTACTCTTTTGTTTTTATTTTTTTTTTCAGTGAAAATTTCTGGTTGTCACTGTGCGTCAGTACCTTTATCTTTTTTTAGTATGTTGCTTCAGTTTCTCTGTACATTTATGTTCAGGTACACTGGAACTAGTCTTCTATAAATATAAAACCTAGCCTGGAACATTGGCAGTCGAGTCCCAGAGAGAGCATCACCCGCTGTGCAGCTGAAGGATGGTGACTTGGGGAAAGGTGAATTAAGAAGGTGAGCAGTACAGCCCTGTGTTTTATTTGATTTGAAATAATTAAGTGCACACTAGATGAATCTGGCTTAATTAGAATAAGTTTTCTCATTTCCTTTACCACCAAAACAAATACCTTTTGAAAATTATTCAAAAGTGCTTGACAGCAGGGTGCTCATGGCCTCATTTTCAGAAGTGCTAGGCAGCCACGTTTCTTATCAGTCAAGAACAATTTGAGCTCAATACATGTAAAAATTGAATAACCAAATTCTAGAAAAGAAACTTCCTTGCATATAATGGGAGACAACGCTCCCATTAGATACTGTTTTAAGACCGTAGGTCTGTGCAGTTTCCCAGACATACTGTCAGTCCAGCTACAGCACTGCTTCCCTTACTGTCCGACTGGTTCTTACCAGTGATTCCATATTGTGCAATGTGGTTATAGACATGCATGATGTGACAGCCAGGCTGAAAGGTGCCTCCATTGGGATAAAAGTCGAAATGGGCCACAGGCTGTTTGATGCCAACACTGAGACCCATGTGCTGTTTAGTGAACGTATGAATTGCATCTACGAAGTTTGCATCATCTGGAGATAAACGGTCTGTTGGTGACATTCCTTCAAACAAGGGACCAGCAGGGTCAAGGCCTGCAATAAATGCAAATAATCCAATTGCGGTATAGTACAGATATACTTCTGTTACACTGCTTTGAGAAAAGTCTTTGATAAATATTTAAAAACATACAGCACTGGTAGTTTATAAGGTCTTTCACTGACAGAAACAATGGTAGGAACACTTGTACTGCAAGGGTACATGGTTACTCCAAAAGGTAAAGTAAACATAGGCACTGTAATAAACAGTAACTGCTGCATGCACAAGGACACAGGTCCAGAGATAGATATGTTTGTTGTAGACAAACCATGCTCACTACTGCTTTGTCTTTTGAGGGATGTTTACTTAATTTTGTTCTTTGATACTCTAGAGGCCACGTGTTTCAGAGGCCCTTTTGAAGACAGCAGTCCCACTACAAGGTTGACTTTTGGCCCACATTTGAGACTTGTAACTTTATAAAGCTTCGTTTATTGATTAAAGAGCTCTGTCTGCTAGATGCTATTTATAATAATTTTTCAGTGTGAAAGGATTTCAAATTCTTAGAACGTTCAGGAAAACAATATTCCAGTTAGGGTCATTGATTTTAGTTTACTCAATGCTTTTGTATAGTGCCCTTTTTGGGAACTGATTTATGGAAAAAGACTTTCTGCATAGTTTAAAGATGCTTTTTAGTTTTAAGAACAAGTTTTTGAATTTGAGACTCTTCAGTTGGTATTATGGACTAATGTATTTGCATAGATGTAACTGGACAAAGCTAATGTCAGAAGCTACGAGTAGAGATGTCACCCTGAAGACTTTCCTTTTAATAACTTTAATCAGTATGATTTTTTTCAGCTTATTGTTACTAGTCTGAATAATTTTTGCTGAAGAATGCATAAAGTTGTAATAATAAATTATGTGCCTTAATATTTTAGCTTATCCATTATTAAGGTTTGATGTACTAATATGGTTTGAACAATCAGTGCTGATGAGCTCAAGTCCTTCAGTGTGTACACAGGTGTAATACCACAATGTGTCACGTAAAATAAGCTTCTTGGCATGCAGGCGCCATCAAAAGAGCTGACTGAGTTAAGGGACTGTGATATGTGATGATGAATCCAAAATCACAACTGGGACTTCAAACTGTCCAAGGGAGGTGGCACACAGAGGGTTGGGGAAGGCAGCTTGAACTGGAGGTGGGACTACTGACCGTAGCCAAGGTTGGGTGGAAGCTTGAAGTGGATGTTATCTCTAATTCTTTTGTTGTAATGGCAAACCCCAAGAAGGGCATACATTTGGACTTTAGATGATGTGTGGATTTCGTCTTGGTCGTGCAGGGACAGAATGTCAGACTTTATAAGTTCTTAAGGCCAAATAACACAAAAAAGATTTTGTTTCTGGAAGGTGCTCAGGATCTTGTTCTCCAGATAACTCCTTCAGGGTTACTGGTCTGACCCAAACCTTGGATCTGATTTTTTTGTTTTGTTTTTGTTGATAGTGTTAGGGTTTGGGGGTTTGGATTTTTTTTTTTTTTTGGTTGGTTTGGTTTAGTTTTTTTTTTTCCATTTCTTGTATACAAATCAAAATGTTATGTTTCTTGTCTCTTCCAGCGTTATATCATAAAACAGTGAGTCACTGAGTCTACCTTTAAGGGCATAGTAGATTTGTCTACCATCTTCTGTTTATTAAAATCAAGCTGTACTTTACTTTGTTAAATGTTTTCTCTCAACATGTACAAGATGGTATTGACAATGCATACAGTTGTAAATGGCTTTCCATGCATAGTCTTGTTGGGTTTAAAAATATTATGCAGGTGGATTAAGTTGTCTGTACATGTGAATATTTTAAGTTTGGAGAGGATGCTGTTAGAAAAGGAGACTACATACAACATGGATTTAGCTAAGGCCATGAGCCTAAAAAGATATAATTAAATGCAAACCTTAGCCAACATTTATAGTTAAATTTCCAGCAGAAGTAACACTGTCAATATGATTAATAAAAATAGGAATGAGGAGTTCTTAGTCCTAATGTAAACTATGATATGTCAAATATCTATGTAATGTAAGCAAAGAAATCAATTGACTATTACATTTATTAAAGTAATTTTTTCACCTGTAATTCTTCCAATCTTGTTTGTACCACTGATGTAACTGCCAGCAAACCCTGAAACATGAGCTCCTAGGCTGTACCCAATTAGATGGACATTGCTTCTGGAAAATTGAATGGATTCCTGGAAGATAGCAGCAGCTTGATTTAGATGCAGGAAATGTAAAAAGTGAACTAGTAAAATACTACAAGCCAGGTATACCATGAATTATAACACAAGAAATTGGTATGTATGTTGATGCTGGAGGTGAAATGAAGTGCTTGGATCATGCACTGAATTTCTTTCCTGGCTGAGTATTATTCCTCACTTCCTTTTCATGCATCAGGAAAATGCATCTGGGCACTGCTACTTACGTGGTATGCTCAGGAAAACCATTGACAGAAAGAGTAGGATTTTTGTTGCTGTTTGGCGAAAATGATGCAAATGTGCATTGCCTTTTGTAAGCAGCATTTGACTTTACTGTGACTATAACCTGGGTATCTATCCTTTAAATTCAGTGTAAACCACTCCTTTATAGAACATGTATTGCTTCTTTTGCCTGAGATATTAACACAAGCCAAATTAGAAGCCAAAGTATAACAACACTGATCAGACATGCTAAGTAATATGGTGATGATATTTCTCGGGCAGATTTTTACAAAACTGGGTATCTGATGTGAAACAAACCTAAGAAGCAGAATTGGCCTCAGGCCCTTCTTTCTACCTAATCAATACTATCTAGATCTTAAGCTGTCCACCTGAGCAGTGAGGCTCAAATTTTTTCTTACCTGTAAAGAAAAATGTGTAATATTTTTCTTGCAGGAAAGGCAAACCTCTGTTTTAATTTGTGTGGATACTGCCTGTCCCAGTGGAGAGGTTTTGCAGTCTTGATACCTATCTGTTGTGAAGATGAGGTGAAAGCTGGCAACCTTCTTTGGAGAGAGAAGCCACTCTTAGAGATCAGAATACCTGTAATGACTTTCTTGGCAGCTGTTATTGAGACTGTTATTGATCATGCCTTGTTAACTCTTATACTAGGAGTGCTAAGATTTCCTTAATTTTTATTCTTAATTAAAATGTTGCACAGTGCTGCATTTTCTTACATCCATTGAGGATATTTCAAATCAGATTGAAACACAGTGAAATGATAGTTGTGGGAGGTTGTTTTTGAACTGTTAAGCACAAGAGGTGCTTCTCAACTGAATGAAGGTTTACTACTTGAACCAAATGAAGGTTTACTACTTGAACACTCTCAGTTGAATGCTGTGAAAAGTTATGGCATATTTAAATCCTGGAACATATCCTGGTACAAGCCTTTTTTTTTTTTTTTTTCTGACACTGGAGAAATCACAGACTGTCTTTATTGTTGACAATGTGGTGTGTCCTGGGAACTGAGTGAAGTCCACCATATGATTCATTCAATAATTAAACAGCTTCAAAATATGGCTTTAGGTCTCTAGCAACTTAGACTACATTTGAGCAAGAGCTAAGCTTTCTTGTCACAAGGAAAAATGGTGACTCTGGATCTTCTGCCTTTTTCCTTTGTGCCTGCTCTCCCTAACTGGGCATATTGTCTGCTACCTTCTAGCCCTGCCATTCCTGTTGAAAGCAGCTTAGCCCTTCAGTGGAGTTTGCTGCAAATCTTTCAGTTTAGCAATACATTTCCTTTCCACTTTAGGCCTTACCACGTTTAAATCAATGTATTAAAAAATTCATTGTGAGGTACAAAAGTATGATTTCATTTCAGATTAGGTAGCTTGAATTAGTACTGGAGGTAGGTGAAATAAGAGTTACATGGGGTGCATGGCTTATATGTGCAATTCTCTTTATATCTTTTTGCGCTTTGCTTTTTCTAAAGTAGTGCTGGAGACCAGTGATTCCTTGCAGACTCCTCTATAACATTTTCAGTCTGGCAGCGACAGGTATACCTAAAACTGCCGTAAGATGTCCACTGCTTCCTACCTAGTGGGAGTTTTGATGAGTAGTCACTAGATTAGCATAGCTCTGTACTCATTACTGCCTCCATGCCATCTGCTTTGCAATGTGTAGCTGTCCTCTTAAAAGGACACTCCCATTACACTCGATCACCAAGACATTATTTTAGAATAATCTGTGGGAAACTGAGGCAAAATTCTGACATGATGTCATGATTGAATTTGGCATTAGGCATAGATCATATAACCCCCTTTTACTGAACTAACCGCTGCAAATGATAGTGTGCCCACTTGCTAAGTGTGGGACTCTTGCTATAACTTTCTTCTACTGACCAGGTCTGAACTTGAAATGCTGAATAGTTTTATAATTCAAAGAATGTCAGCTGTCTGCACGCATGTTAATTGAAAAACTAAAGTAGCGTGGAATGATCTCACCTCTAAAGTATTCTAATCAAAGAATCTCAATCAAAGTATTCTAATGAAAAAGACCACTTGCTTTTTTCTCTTTCATGATAAAATTTTCATGAAGTCATACGAAAATTTATGGAAGAAAAATGTACAGTGTATTGAAGAAACACAAGTGATTGAAACAAACAGCGTTATCCAGCACAGTATTTCAGAAAGGCAGTAGGAGCATCAAAACAGGTAAATAGGTCTTTTCCAAAGAAACACATTTTGTTCTGGGGCGTCTTACCTCCAGCCATTCCAGGAAGTCAGCTATCTCCTGTCCAATGTAGCGTGTATTCTGTACAGCAATGGGATAGTGCTGGTGAGCAAATGTAAGCCAATCTGCAATGATCACATTAATTTGTTTATGCTGAGACTTCAGAGCTGCTGCCATTTTCCAAACCCAGTCTTCTAATATCCCATCCACCTGTTTTGTTCAAAAAAAAAAAAAAAAAAAGTGTCTACCAAATATTTTTTGTGAAAAGCTTGAGAAAACAAAAACCTTAATGTAAACAAGGAGAGTTAGTGCTGATAACTAGAATTTAAGGGCTTCAACATGCCTCATTGCCGAGAATCCTTGATTTTTGGTGGAGAAAATCAAAACTTTATATGAACTGTATAATATTTTAGGTAGATAGGTGTGAGCTCTTATCAGTGAAATTATGTCCTTAAATATTTTTACTCATCCTGAGATAATTGGTATTAAAGATTAAAAAGACAGACAGAAATGCCCAGAAAGTTTCTGATTTCATTCAAGAGCAGCTGTCCCTGTAAATCTAAGCTGAGACGGAGAGGGAGGAAAGCTGGAGTGTTACAGACCAGTGGGTGTTTGCCTTCTCCAGCTATTCCATTATGAAATCTGCTTTTTTTTTTTCTTCTTTGAGTAATTCTTTTTTTTCAAGGACTGGATCAAGCTTTCTTTACTAGCATCAGTCTTTACTAACATCTTTACCGCTTCCAATTTGAGGGACCAGAATTACTATTTAATGTCTCAGATTTAAGCTAATCTAGTTGCACATATTTCCTCAATTAATAGAACATACTAATCTCTTCTTGTCTTTTAACAGAATTTGGAAGTCTCAGGTTTGGGTTTTCATACATCTTTCTCTAAGAGCCTAATACTTCTGTAGATGAAGTTAATGTGAATGTTAAACATCAATGGCAGCAGCTTCAGCTCCATAGCTCTTCCTTGAGAAGGGTATAGGCTTTTGAACAAATTCTTGTCTGGGAGGCTTGGCTAAATTAATCTAGGGCAATATTCCATCTCTGCTGTTATGTGTTTTGAGAGTTATGTGCATTAAGGGTGTTGTTGAAGGTTTCTATGATTGCGTATTTGCAGTGGCACAACAAAGGTCTATTTTGCCATCTTATCTGATGACATTGGTTCTATGAGAATCAAAGATCTGTTCAAATGACATGACTTCCTATCCTACCTCTTCTTTTGTTTCTTTTTCAGCTGAGAAGCTGATCAAAATTCACTAGCATAGCAGTTCTATGCATTTGAGCAAGGTTTTTTGGTGGATTTTTTTAACCATTTAACTGGAAGCAGTTCAGTGGTAATTCATTGACATTGAGGGCTTCATTTTCAGCTGAAAAATCTTATCTATAAGTTCTATTTAAAGGTGTACCTGTGAGAAAGATGTGGCGAGATTGTGTGCACTTCTTTTCAGTAAGTCTGTAAATATCTTGCAGTGAACTTATGAGAGAAATGAAACTAGATTTCAGTCCTCCAGAGACATAGCACATTAGTTCAACTGCTTGTTCGAACTCTGGCTTTAAATCAGGGATGAGTCTAATTCCTGGCATGGGACTCTCATATGAAAAATTGCTTGTTGAGCATTCCTTCAGAATTTCAGTGGGGAATATTCACTTTGTATTATTTCTAGCTATGATTGCTACTAGGGAAATCCACCATATTTCAGCTCCCGGTCTTTCTTCTGAAGTTGCTTTTGGCACTAGCATAATGAGGAGGAAAGTATATCAGATCAGATGCAGTTTGAATTAAAAATAAAATGTGAGTTCATACCGACCAGCCATGGACTATCATCACCAGAGGAAGAGAGGCATTGAAACTGCATTTGTCAAGAGTCTCCAACTGATGAAACAAAATCTGACATCCTTCTTCAGTTGTAGATGTATAGAGTTGAAATTTGGTTTCTAAGCTTTGCTTATCTTTCTTTGTTCTAGTGTGCTGACTCTGTGATCCCAGTGCCTCTGAAATGAAATTCATAACAACAGTCATAATAGGATGGAATGTAAAACCTGAAGTATCTACTAATGAGACAGTTTATAAGACAAAGTAAACTAGTAAGATTGAAACTCTAGCTATGTATAATTGCTACCTACTCCAGGTGGGTCTGAACTGTATATTTTGAGTTAGAAAGTGATTGCTTTCAAAGTTTGAGGTGGTCTAGATGTGCATCTGAGTCCATCTATTTGAACAATAACAATTAAACTATTAGACAACTTCATAAATGATTCTTTTAAAGACAGATAAGCCTTTATTCTGCAAGCGCATTTAGTGGTGGGATACTCCCATGTTTATGTATTTGCAGTAGTGGCATCTTATAATACACAGTACAAAGAACCCTAACATGAAAGCATTCTGGTTTTAGATCAGACTATTTTTGCCACATGTCAATCTTGTTACAAACTTTATTCAAGTTTTTATTTTAGTATAATGAAAGACATGACCCAACCAGCATATTTAATTTAGTTAAGTGAATGGTGATCTTGGCAGTAAAGCTCCCAAACTGCACTGGATGTGCACTGTTTTCCATCTCTCACTAATTATTGTACATTCCAAGTAACTCCAGACAATGTTTTGTTTCCTAGCTAGGAAACATTGTTAGAAATCTCTTCAGCCATTTACAAGAACTGGAATTTAAAAAACTTCAAAGTTAGGGAAGGTTTGGTTGTCAAAATTCTTAGCTTCAGCTTTTCACATTTTTCGTTAATGTCACTTTTAACTATGATGGTTAAATAGGACTAGGAGTGATCATTTCTCCGTCATAATGTCTACTTAAGAGCATTTCTGTTGGATTTTTTTGCTGAGAGAGTACTGTTTCTGATGAGGGTAATATCAGGAGAAAGTGAAGATCTAGCTAAAGAACAGAAAATTGGAAAGAGGTTTAATGATGTTGGTATTCTTAACCTCCGATTTATTCAGGGCTTGGTGAGTAGTCTCTACACAAAAATAAGAACTGTGCTCTATTTTTTAGCAGAAAAAGAAAATCATAAAAATTATGTAACTTATTTCTTCCATTGTACACACCCTTTCTTTGGCTTATGCCTTATTTTCACCTTTACTCAGTGCTTGTTACAATGCTAAGAAACTTTGTCACTCTCTGTTGCTTGTACATACTACCGAAAACGATCATAAATAGCTGTTTTCTTTATACATCCACTGTGAAAATGTTTTTGTTGCTTTAATGGAGTAGCTTTTAGCTTGCCAAAAGCAGAGTAAGTCAGAGAGGGAATTAAAAATACAGTTTGAACTTCACGGCTGTCGAAAGTGAAAATTTCCGATAGAATCTATTGTGTTATTAAACAAAGAACTGCTTCAATCTATTAATCCATGTAATGACTTGGAGAAGGAAATAGTGTCTGAAGAGGTTGGCTCCTACAACTCTCTTGCTAAAAATGTCATACCGGTGACTCAGTGACACGATCAAAGGGAATTGCAAAGTTTCATAGGTCAGTTTGCAAAAACTGCAGACTAAAACTGCTGAAAATTTTCCTGAGCTAGTTGCAGCTGAGAGTGCCAAGATCTTCTCTATCTCCAAGCAGTTTCCTTTTGGAAAATTAGCTCTTACCCAGGTTGAGTGAGTTGCTGGCTGACTTCCCTTGCTCTCTGGAGATCTTAGTCCAACATGAATCCTTCAGGAAAGGCAATGCAACATGGTCACATTGATCCATGTGCTATCATAAATGAGCTTTGTGCAAAGCAGCATGGTTATCACGAGCAAGAAATGTTGTCCTGACTTCTTGATACCCCAGGGGAGATTCAGCCTTTTACCTTTCCTTAATTTGTGTTAATGAGGCATCTATGAGACCCAGTAAGACTGTAACTGAAGACAATATTTGTAAAAACCACTTAATTGTAATGTAGCAAAGTTTCTTGTAAAATATTTTGAGGTTAGTTTTGGCAGATGAACCAAAATATTTTTAGATTTGACCTGAGATAATTATATTGTTTTGTTTTGTTTTGCTGAAAAGTGAAACCAAAAGACTGATTCCCAGATGAACAAAATGAAACATTTTTATCAATTGGGATTTAAAAAAAAGGGAGGGGGATGGGACCTACATTCACAGTAGTAGTAGCTCTAGTAGCCATCTGAATGCTATGCACATTGGGATGTACAAGGTATAAATTCATTTACTGTTTCCCACTATTAACATTTAATTATTATTCCCATTATTAGTGTTTATTGCTTATTGGATGGCAGTCCTGCTTCTAATAACTCCAAACTAAGATGAAAGGAGCAGGTGAAGAATAATGAGAAAGCTAATAAATATGAAGAACTTATTTTTTCCTGTAAAAGGAGGACTTGCAAATAATAATAATGATAATTCCATATGGAATAAACTTAGATTGTTTGAACTAAATCTCCTATTTGCCTGTAGAAGCAGGTTAATCCAGGAGACTGACTTGGACCAAATCACCTCAAAAGATGAGAAGTCAAATGTTTTTCTTAACTACAGAATTTTTGGTGCTCTTCTGAAATTTACAGTTGTGATAGTAATGCTGTAAGATTGGTGAATGAATACTTCTTTAATGGAAACTAGACAAAGTTCTGGACACTGGGAATGATTCGAAACCATGAAATATTGTATGCTTTTTGGGGGGAAGAGGTACAGAATCTAAATACATTTCTTTCTGTATCATGTCTGAGTGGGCACAGAAATGCCACACTAAAATATCTGTTTCATGTCACAAAATCTGCCTAAAGATGTGTCAGGAATGAGAATAACAAAGTATTTTACAACTATATAATGTTGAGAGCAAAATTTTACTTTTTCCTGATCATATGTTTTAAATTCATCTCACAGTACAGCATTAAAAACTTTGATTTAAATTGTCGTTCCCAATTAAGGAAAGTAGTTTTTCTGGCTGAGAAAATGATGTTCAGCATCCTTCTTCCTGTCATGGAATTCTGCAGGAAGAGTTTCTCAATCTTCTTCCTCACTGAAGAGGATTTAAGAGAATGTCTCAATGGCACTCACCTAATCCATAGGCAATTGAAAAATTAATTAACGTGAATGGAAGCTGAAGTTTGGGCTTGTTGGTATGTTAAGGATACTTAAAAATCATACACGTGAGCATACATACCCCACTGCCTAGACACTACATATTTTTCTGAATTGCCTTCTGACCCCTGCAGCAGCTGCTCTTCATGTTTGTGAGGGGATTTGTCTGAGCCTTAGTAAATCTCCAGTCATCTTTTGGGTAGCTTACAGCTTTTACACACATTAAAATGTTTCCAAAAGAGTGTGCTTATGTATTGTGATGTTATTTTAGTGTGACCGCTTTCTGATACATTTGAGAAACAATTGGCACAACTACAGTGGTCCCCAGAATTAGAGAATTCTGTGGAGAAATTGAGCAAAGGCAGTAGCATGTTAATGATTTTTCTTTGGGCCATGGTAAGCGGAGTATATAACCCCCCCCCACCACCACCACCATTTCCAATAGCCAGGTTTTTATTTATGTATTTTTTTTATCACTTAGAAGAGAAGCTAATTCAGGACCCTCAATTTGACAAATGCTTCCCTTAGAGCTATTCTTGCTGGAAGTGTAGTTGTCAGCGTTGCATCTGGATATCAAAAAACCTCTTCACTAACCCCCTTTACTTTTTTTAGAAGTACCTGTCATAATCCCCAGACTATGCACTTTCTAGGCAAATCCATTTGGTGAAGCTGATGGAGAGCACCACAAAGAAATGGTAGGCTTTTAGAACAAGCATGAAAGTAGTGCAATATTTAAGCAACATTGTATAAAATGTAAAGAAATGGTAGGTTTCACCTGGTATGTATTAACTTAATATCTCTTTGGACAAGGTTTCCTGTACAATAGCTCTCACAAATACAAAGGTACAACACAAAATAATCATAGATATTCTGCATCAGGACTGGACTTCTGCCATTTAAAAATATGTCAAACCAAAAAGATGACAGAAAAGGACTGGAAACATTTAGCAAGCATTTGTTTGCATTTATATTACTGATTTACAGCAGTATCTTGAAGCAGGACAGGCAGAACTGTCAGCAGAGAGATCCATATCCCTATCATTTTCTAGTTACTTCTATTCTAAATTAATTTCTGGCATGCAGGGTATTGGAGAAAACAGAAAATGTAACGTTTAGTTCAGTAGTAGCAGAACTGTGATTTAAAAAGTGTTATTAACTTGTTAATAAGGAGTTTAGAACTAGAATAATAGGTCTGTCTCTCTCTCTCTGCTTTAAAGTTAGAACACTTTCCAAAGGAAAACTAATTTGGAAAAAATACCCAGCATTGAATTCATGGCCTATACAGGAACTGTAAAATATATTCAGAATATTCAGTACAGATCATTTTTTAGTACAATTTGTTTGCTTGGTGGTCTAAGACATAAAGGAGTGCAACCTACTCTCAGAAACTGCTTATCAAAATAATTGCTAGACCCATGTCAGTTCATTTTAAATTCTGCTGCTGCTGTTTATTTAAAATTGCCTCTCTTGAAAGTATTTGGGCAGATGGTAGAGATGGATACAAACAGTCTTACTTCTTTAGAGTGCCTTAAATGGCATTATTTGGGGATCTAGAGGAAAAAAAGAGAACATCAAAGCAAAAGTCTTGCTAAAAAATCTTTGAAAAGATGATGAAACAGATTAAATAGTATCATAGTTCGATTTCCTCTTGCTGTGTTTTGCCTCAACTATTCAGTCATGTCTCTTATATGAGTTAGTTATGAATCAAATAATGGATTTATTAATGGTTTCAAAAAGAGGAGTAAATGAAGTGTAACCTGTCTTTCAAGAGACAAAATTAGCAGATTTTTCTTCTGCTTTCTTCTAAATTGTCTGTTTATTATTTACAAGTATTGGAGTATTCATTTTTATTCCTTTTGCTAAATTAACGTTTCTATCAACGGTTTTGAATACTGGGTTGCCCCAAAACACTCAAAAGAATCACATCTTTTTGGTTCTTGTGCCTTTTCTATTTTTTTCTTCTCTGTAAAACCTCTCTTTAGTATGTGAAGCTTAAACTTATTTTCCACATTTCCTTTATTTAGAATCAAGTATCAAAATGACGGTTGGATGACGAGGCAAATAAGGAGATAACAGCCACACCCAAACTGTTAATTGTTCCTTTTGTCTTTATATATATTAGGTGAAAACTTAATGGAAGAATGCTGATTCTCAAAGCTTGAAATCATTTTTCTTGTCCAGTTAAGTTAGTTAAATAGCTTTTCCCTCTTTTCTATCTTTCATTGTGAAGTAATATAAAAATATTAGTTTGTTCTCCAGTAGAAAAGTGATCTTAAGTACAAGAATCAATAAGCTTGTGAGGCAGTTGTTGCAAAGAGCAGGGAATCCAGGGCACAAAGAAACTAGGAGTGCCTGTGTTCAGAACTCAGCTCCTGGGTTCTGGGCGGATGCCACATGCAGAACAATACATACAATCTCTCTCTTGCTCTCCTCTCCTGAAAAGGGAGCAGAAAGATAAACCAACCACACAACTATTAAACCGCATGCATTATTTATGGAGGAACAAATATGCTGTCCTCCTAGTTTCCTCATCTAAAGTAAAACACTTCTAAATATGAACGTTTAAGTGCTGCTTGTGCAATGCATAATTGCTAAATTGAAATTAGTACCCCAAGGGTTTCATCTGATCTAATCTGACTTTTATGAACCAAAATACTGGTAAATCATTACAATCATTGGTCTTTCCAGGAATGCTTTGGACTAGCCCATAATATATATCTAAAATTGTTACTACAAATAAATGTTAACAACAAAAATAAATCTCCATCTGTTACCTAACTGAAACTTTCATAGTTTCAAGTAATATTTAAAAGTAGGTAAATGTGAAAAAAAAGAAAAAATACTTGCAATGTTTTTTAGTCATAAACTTCATGTTTACTTTGACCTTTTGTTTTCTGCAGATTTTCTTTCCAGTACTATTTTTTCTTCCGTCATGGAAGTGCTTGTTTGCAAATATATGCATGACTAAATTTTTTTAGCCAGGGTTTCTGCCAAAATATTCAGATGCCTGATTTAGAGATTGTGTTTCCTTTTCCTTGATACTAAAAGCAAAAAGAAGAAATGGTCACAAACTGCCTGGATGAAATATATGTGTTCATACAATGTTATCAGATAGAGGAGACAGCAAATGAATAAAGACAAATGTAAAGCTAAGTAGATTAGGAAAGGAAATGAAACAACTAAGACAGTGATATAATATAGAGGTCTATAAAGTCATAAATGGTATAGAAAAAATAGAAGGGGAATCAGTTGTGTAAGTCTCTTCTAGTGCAAGTTGTATGGGTTATTTTGATAACAGAAGATTCTGATAGCAAAAGATGAAGAAATTGTTCTCCAGAAGTCACGTAGTTAATCTGTGGAATTACCTACTGGGTGTGACGTAGGTATTAAGCATTTATGGAAGGTCAGTTGGAAAGTGGAAGTGTCTATGTAAGAGGAATCCAGTTAGGATTACTAAATGGATTGACACCACCATTTACTCAGAAGATCCTCAAACTGCAAAAGGTTGATAACTGTGATAGTACATGGTGGAAGTGCTGTATGTATATGAAAACTTCCCCTGCTCAGGAAGCATCAGCTTTTGGCCACAGACACAGGTGATTGAACTAGATGGACCTTTGGTTTCATCCACTACAGCCACTGTGATGTTTGATGTGGAGCTACCTGCCATTACCTTTGATTTTGGCAGTTCTGTGAAATGGGGACAATCTGTGGAAAATAACAGCCTTTAAAAAATCTCGGTTGAAAACTTTTTTTCATTCCATCTTTACATCCACATTATCGGTGTTAACATTTGCTGCTGTCTGGAAATACCTGTACATTTATAGTAATTAAAAATAATCTTGAAATCAGAATTGATCAACAGCACATTTTGGCTAATTTACTTTGAAATGTTTGGAGCTTTGATTTGTGGTTTTGTTTCTGTTATGTTTTGGCTTTTTATCCAGTTTGGGCTGGAAAATGTTCTTAGGATATGAAAGTATTTTCCTGTTCAGCTCCACTAAAAAGCCAAGTCAGCTCTAAAGCTGGAAGAGGTAAGATGGGAGCTAAATAGGAAATGTAGGTTGAAGGATTCAAACTGTACGTGTATCCTGCTTATAACTTCACGATTCAGAACATTGCTTTCAATTTTATTTCTAAGGGACCAAGAAAAAAAATCTCTATTGCTTATACGCATTTTCCTTGCAAACATTTCACGTATACTGGCACTATCATGACAGGAGTAAATTGAGTGGAGAGTGGTGGGGAACAGACAGCTTAGCAACAGATAATACATTTTTGGAGTTGTATTTTAGGAGAGCTGTGCTGGAAGTGGGAGTTCATTTTCTGCTTATGGCCTTTTTTTTTTTTTTTTTTTTTTTGCTGTGTGATCCTGCAGTGAAGTCACTTGTCTGGTGCCAACTTGCTATGTCAGAAATTCAGCATAATTTCTGGATCACAGCATTTGGTAGGATGAGGGGAAACGAAATACATGCAGCACGAATGCGTGAAGCTCAGAAAAAATAATGGGGAACTTTAAAGAAAGAGAAGATAGAAGCATTAGAATCTTCAGAATATTAGCAAAGGAAGGCATTACTGAGTGAAAGCCACTCGGCCCTGGGACAGCCTGCAGACGTCCTGCTGTGTAACAGCTCCGCTCCCCGTGACATGGAAGGTAGTGCTCTGCAGAGCCGAGCTGGTGGGTGGGGGTGGGCCAGCACAGGCACAGGATTCATATGCACAGCCAGCCTCGTCTGCACAGCCAGGGAAGTTAGAGAATTGTTAGGTTTACTTATGAATTTTTGGTACTAGCTACTCTCACAAAGTACCCTTGTGAATATTTATGCTTGGCACCATTATGATACTCCGAATAAGACAAACGTCTGTCTCGGAGTTTGCAGAAAGGCAGTGGGAAATAAAGAGGTCAGTGGTGCATGGAAGATGATTGAGTGTTGCAATGGAAAGGAAAAATAGACAGAATTTGGATGAGTTTTTGCCTAAGGACTTAAATAACAGTTACAAAGAGATAACACTTCTACACCAGGGAGCCCACTGGTTAAGTGGGGGAATCTGCTCAGTTTGAGAATAATTAAATCCCAGTATAAGTGGGCTTTGTTTGTGTCAGCAAATAGGACAAAGCATCCAAATGTTTCAGTCTAAGAACAGTGACTTCGCAGCTGATCCCTCTTCTAAGAAATCTGTATTTAAAGAAATGATGGGAAAACATTAAAGGATATGTTCTTAGAAGTTATATTTTGCTTTAATCATCCTCTCCTCCCTTTCTTCTTCTTTCCTCTTCTCTTGCCTCTCAGATGTGATCCCGTTTTTCTTTTTTTTCATTGTGCCCTTTGATATTTTTGTACAGAGCTGTTTTGTTTTTACTGTTTTTGTCTGAAAGCCTTAGTTAAGCCAAAATAGCTGTGCGGAAATCCTGGTTTTGCAGCACATTGGAACTGTTTGCTTTGAGAATCACTAGGTGTGTTCATCTAAACAAGAGTTCGATGTTTTCACTGGTACAGTATTTAAAGGCTTAGGTCATTTTAAGTGTATCCTGGATTTCTCCAAACTTGTATTTTACAATGGATACATGTAGTTCTTCTGAAACCTCTGCAGTGCATGCTGTTTACAAAAGTATCTTCATGCAGTAATGTCTAGAAATGAAACTCCTTATCAAACATTGACTGGAAATTAAAAAAAAATAAAAATAAAAATTGGACCCTTTAAGAAAATTTACTGTGGACCTATTTTGACGTAGATTTTGCATGGTGAACTGTGTTAGGATTTTTATTGTTGCTGTCATACAATTTTTGTTACAATTTTCCATGTATAGATGAACTTGGTCCTGATCATAGCAATTGCTACCACTTGAACTGTAGTTCACAAATTTCTTGAGTGCTTTTGTCTAGCACTCCAGTACTACTTTCTCTTTTACTAAGAGTGATCTCACAAGGGTGTCCTACACAAATTCGTTAGCATAAGTTTGGGGCGAGCAGTTATCAAATTGGCAAAGCTATTGCTGAGCTCTGCAGGCCATTGCAGGAGTCCTGTGGAAACTTTATGCAGGATATTGTTCTGTGGAATACTTAATACCGTGTGCCCTGTACAGTGCAAAAAGTCATTAAAAGGATTAACAGCATATGAAACTTTTATGAGGAGTTTTATCCCTTTCACCTGTAAAGCCAGACAGGATTATTCAATACTGATTTCCCTCTGACCAGATTTTTAGGGTATCTTTGCTTTGATCTGTTAGATCCATTACTGTAGTCTGAAGTGTTTGGGCTGTGATAATCATGTGTCAGACTGTTCACTTTCATCTGGATTACTATTTACATGTGTGTTGCTGATCAGTGGTAGAATGATGTGAACCAAATCATGACAAATGAAGTTGCTTTCCATATTTTGGATGCATAGAAATTGGTTAACAATGCTATTATATTCAAAAGTGAATTATGGTGCTATTATTACTTACTTATTTTGTAGGACACCCAAAAGCACTCACAATTTTTTTCAGGTAATGTTGTAATTATAGATTGCTAAAACAATTGCAAAACAATTGGGAAAATGAATATATGTATGAACTACAAGTCTTATCTGAAAGCTTGGAATGGAAAAGTTCCAGATCTACAGAATGTCTCCCAGTAATTTGCCCTAAGTAGGAGCTGTCAGCAGAACAAACTGAACTGAAAGCCAGGGACAGGCAGAAAGGGCGTGCTGCAGGGGTGGAACAGCCCAGGGATGCTTATGTTGCCATGATGCTCTTGGTCTGCAAGCAGAGAGTTTTGGTCTCCCAGTCAGCCAAAGTTTTTCTTGTTAACAAGTTTCTGATAATAAACAATATACTTTAAGCAAAAATACTAGCTTTTTCCCCATGTCATTGTTTTCCTAGTTGGGGTGGGGTTTTGTTTTATCTCTTTCCTATGTTGGAAGTGTGAACTGTCTGAATTCATCAGCTGTTCTTGCTCATTCTCTCCAGGCTCCTTCAAGCTTCATAAACGTATGAATATGAGAAGAAAAATGGTTCCCTTGAGTTTCCTTGATCTTTGCTTGTGATATTTCACCGGGGAGAAATTTATCATAAATTAACTGAACCATAAATGAGCTGTTGAAGTTCTTCACATGTTATTAGATTTGCTGGTGGATGGTTAATGAAACAGCCTCGTGTTCTGTCACCAGGAGCTGTTCAACAGAATCCAACAGGGCAGCACAGTGCAAGTGTGCTGGAGACAGGTTTGTTTTGCAAAGCAGATTGGATCTGCTTTAGTAGAGAAAAATCCAACAAACATTAAAAATATTAAATTTTACTATAAATGTTTATATTTGTGGGCTTGATAAGTTGGATGTATGACATTTTTCCCAAAGAAGTGTCCATTTTGCTTGATGTGATCTCATCTTCAGGAAGTAGAAATGAAAGGATTTTTATTGTGATATTTTTGGGGATTAGAACAGAAAAATCCTCTGTAAACAAAGGTGAGGATGGGATCATTAACCAATGGACATATTAAATCTGACAGCCTGGAAAGCGCAAACAACGAATTAAGAGTTCAGTTGCCAGATGGTGAAAAAGGAAGTTGTTCAGAGTTGATGATGCAGCAGCAAGGCTAACAAAGGGCCTGCAGATTTCCTTTTGAAATCAGTGGGAGCTGGGAGTACTTAGTGTTTTTCGTGGGTTGTGACCAGTCTGTGGGCTTTCTCCTCAGGAGTTCTATTGTAGTGTCTGGTGCACTAGAAACTGTAGTCCTCTTACAGCTTTGCTTGCTGCTTGGTGACATAGCTTCTGACCATTATACCGTTGTCAGGTTTTAGATTTCCTAGTTTCTTTCATGCCCAAGAAGTGTGTGTGAACTGCACAGTAAACATATGTAGCGTATTACTGAATTACAACTGCTTTGGTGGAAAGGAGATGACAATCAGGTGGCTAATTAGTGGACCTTGGTGTGTGGATGCTTTTCTGTAAGATACACATGAGGAGTTAGCTCATAGCAGACTTGTCCTTATGGCAAATGTTGAATTTGATCATGATGGACTTGGCTCCTTGATAAGTAGGCTGATTTACCAAGTTTTTAAGTAGCCCAGTTATAGCTTAGAAGAAAAAGGACAGGCAGAGAGGTGTTAATAGCCTGAAATCTCAGTAAATCAGCATCTGAGTAGAGTTAGCACACAGAGCCTTGAGAAAGTGCATCTTATGAGATGCCATCACTAAAAGCACTGTATGCTGACCATCTGAACCTGGAAAATTTGCACCTTGGTAATAAGCAGTACCTCTTGGGAAGGAAGCAGTGGGGTATTCTTGTGGATAAATATTAGCTGATCAGTGAAGTTGTTCATTTAATTGCCCTATTTGTCACAGACGATCACAGTAGCCTCTCCAAGTCAACGTTAACCTCTCTGTAGCCTCTGCATTGCATTCTGTGACCTCAGTGTTACAAACTAATCACCTTTGGGAACAGGTCAGATAACATGAAGATAAACTTCATGATAATGCCTGTATTTTCTAATGGATATCAGAAAAATTCAGATAGTGGTAATAACTAGTTATTCAGCTCAATGGATACAGTGGCGAGGAATAAATCTGCTAGCAAATGACAGGCTTGTAGAAAATTTTTGACTGAAAAAAATACTTTGTTGCTGAGGCATTACTACAAGAGAAAGAAAGCTTGTGTCTAACGTCCAAATTCTATAGTCTGCAGTCCTCCAGAGCGTTTCCATCAACTCGTTTTTCTTATATAGAAATAGTCACCGACCCACCAAAGGGTAGGACGTTAGCAAACTGCAAAAAGTCAGGAAGAGTATCACTGATGAAACCCCTGATAGCCTTGTACAACTGTCTCACAGTGGTTTGGGAAGAAAGGAATATGGAAAGAAAAATATAATTTTAATTTAAAATATTGCAGCCAGTGTAAAACTGAAATTGATGCATTTATGCTGTGTTGTTCTTAAGTGTAAATGATTAGATTACTATCTACATTCTACCTGCATTTTAAGGTATTCATTTAACAAGTCTTTCTGGACTCCTATAAAAATAATACATGTAAAATATAAATTAGTACAGCAGAGTAATTTCCCTGAATGTAGTAACTGGGAATTATTTGTATTCTATTTGTACTCAGAGGCCTATTCAGGATATGAGCCCCATTGTGGCAATTGTTACCATGCATCTGAGAAGACTGGGGGAACAGATTTTTGTTCCTCTGAGAACTATATCCATTCAGTAGAACTTTTCAGGAGCTTAGAGATGTGTCCTTATAGCTCACTTTTGAGGTCTATAAATATTGTGTCCCAGTAAAACAATTCTATGTGGCATTAAGGTAATCTCATGTAATCAGCTGAAAGATTGGTGCTAATCTAAAAAAATACAAATAAAAATAAAGCAAGACACTGTACCAAAAAAGCAAAGTGAGAAGGCATGTGTCACTGAGAGTGGAGACATTAAGAATTAAAAATTATTACTCCTAGAGGTACTAGGTGGTGGTTGCACTAACGCTTTTCAGCTGGTGAGGGTCTCTGCTGAGATTTGCTTGGCAGGGACAGTGTTCTGCCGAGGTGCCAGGGTGTGCACTGCCCTACTTTGCAGGGAAATAACTCCTTACGGTTTTACTGGGATGTATACAGTATTGGTGACGGGGTAGCCCACTGCTGCCAAGGCAGGGTCCTAGGAATTGTACAGCAGAGAACACAGAGGTCCCACTGCCCTGTTCCTAAGCAGTGCAGCTGTGACTCTTGCACTCATTTCATTCAGTTCACTCAGCCAACATGTGAAAATTCACTTTTCTTTCCCCTGGTTTAGTTTGCTGTTGACTTAGCAAGCTAAACTAACTTGTACTGAAATCAGATAAGTACTAAGTCATCATAAGGGGTAAGAAAGAATTGGGATCACAGAACTGATCAGGCAAGTACTCCCTGAAACTCCATGTGTGAAACTCAGAACAGAGGTATGACAGAAAATTGAAACAGAGGTTGCCTGAAGACTTGCACAAGCATTTAAGTTTCCCATAGCAATGATTACAGAAAAATTTACATTTCAATTTGCTCAAGGTTATTCTGTGAAAAATATCAACATAGCCAGCTCAAATCTTCCCTTGTTTTTTATTAGCATAAGAAAAAGTATCTTTGAAAGTGCCTGGAAAGCTGATTTTATAATCTCTGTGTTCAGTTGACTAACACGAAGTATGTAGGCTCAGAACTTAAAAATTCTCCCAATAGTTACAGGCCAATCTTATTTAGGTGACAATGTGAAACTTCACAGAAGTGGCTGGGAGAACCTATTGAGACAGCTGGAAGCACATTCCTCTTTAATGCTTGAGAGGGGACACAGCAGAGCCAAATTGTCTTATGAATGCAACGTGAGGGAAAGGAATGGTTTATCAATTCAGAAATTGCCATCTCTTACATTCACAAGCCCAGAAGAGCGATCAGTGTCTCAGCTGAACAGCCAGCTAGCCTTTTTTGCTGCTTGGTGAACAGCTGCCCTTGGTGAACGTGGCAAGCATACAAAAAGGACTAGAACAATGTTAGAATGACACATCTTTCCAACCTTTCTGTGCAAAGTATAGATGTGGCAAAGGCATCAGAAGATGTGTAATCAGAATTATCATGCAATCAGTCATGGGAGTGGCTGTGTGAGTAAAATCCCAATGGCCACCTTTTGGACACTCGTGCCCAAGTAGCTGCATTAGGACATGCAGTAAAAAGGGAGGCTGAACCATGGGCTTGATCCTATGATACTCTGGGCAGACACAGGGGTACTCCACAGGGTACAGCAACAGCTGGATGCAGTTGCAGATCAGAATCTCATAAATACTGTTCTCTGCGAATGCGAGGAGGCAACAGGATCTGGAGAGAACAAAACTTGAATGGGCAAATAAGATTACCTCTCTGTGCAGAGTGGAATTTCTGCCTAGGAATTCAATTTTGCATTGTCCACTTTACTCTAGTTTGTCCAAAGCTGCTTTCCCATTTTGTACATAGGTGGTGCATATAGCACTAACTCATGCTCCTGATCTGGCTTGGCATATTTTATCTGGAATCTGTCATATTTTATAGGGCAAAGAAAGTGGGACTGCTATCCATATGTAAGGAATTAAAGACTCAAAATGGGAGAAAATCTTGTATAAAACAGTAGTTAAGTTCTTCCTTAAAAGTCCTTCCTTCCAGAATGGCTCTTTCTTTTTACTATATTTAATTCCACTTTGCAGTTAAAAACTCTTTTTTTTTTTTTTTTTTTTTTTCTCCTGTAACAATAGAAACAAAGTTATTTGGGTGCGGAGTTTCCTTTGTATATAAGAACCTGAACATGCTTCAGAGTATATAGCTGTGCTCTGGAAAACCAGTACTTTAATGCTCATTACAAAGGAGCATATTATGACAGCGGACGCGCATCCTTGACTGCATCCATCTGTGCCAGCAAAGAGGTTACCACCTCCAGCTTTTTATCACCTCCCACCAGACAGAGATTACCACCACCCTTACTGTTCTGTTGCCAGTGCTTCAATGTTGGACCATTGCTTATTTGTTGCAAGCAAAACAAGCTGGACTACCTCAGATCCCCTATTTTAACTGTTTAAACTAACCTAATTTATTTTGTTTGAAACAAAGTAGGGCATGCTTACATGAACTGATTTACTGCAGGCGTTAGATAAAATGGTAGCTTTCAGGAAATGATGAATAGTGGGGGGAGTGCTATAGGCAGTTACCCTTGACTTGAAAAAGGATGTTTCTTCACAGCCTGAGACACATGCATGCAATGACTCAGTAACTTCCTGAAGGCTACTTTATTGAATTCCTTAATTTCTTAGGATTTTGAAATGTAGATCAGATAAACTGGCTTGTATGTAATGCTCACTCAGTCCTACTGTGGACATTATAGTCTTTTCACTGTAGTAGAGAGATAAGGAAATTAGACAAATACAAATAGAACCTATGCATTTTATTGTCATATTCTCAGCAAGGAACAGTATCAATTTACAAAATGTCTGTGGCCAGAAGTAATTTTGAATTGTTCCCTGTTGTTAAACTACAGAAAGCTCTGTAATGATCCCAATGTGCTCTTTTGTCTCTGTAAACCATCGTTTGGTTCATCTCTTGTGACCAACTTGGTAGCATAGTCAAAAGGTTGCACAGATAAACAGAATTATTTGTTTCTGACTGTCATGCCTGGAACACAAAGTAGGTGAATTTACCCACTTTATTATTCGCCATTATATCTGAGTTCAACCTAGAATTCTCAGAGCTGAAGTCTTACATTAAAAAAAAAAAAGCTAAGAGTATATCATAGTTTATGTGGATAAGCCACAGAAGGTGATGATATAATGCATACTGAACAAAACATTTTGTTTTCTCTGTTCAATTCAGTGCATAATTTCCTTTTCCCTTTGGTCCATCTCTTCAGAGCTATGATAATATCCAGTAAACATACCAGTTTACTCATTATTTGAAAAGAAAAATACATTGAGTTTAATACTTGCTTTACAGAATGTAGTCTCCTATTGTGTTGTGTTGTTTTATATGGACTCAGCAAATCCACATCCTCATGTGCAATTGAAATCTTCCCTCTCCTATATCAAAGCAACCAAATATAGACTAGTACCATGTGTTTTATCCAAAAAGATGCTGTGCATGCTGCTGCATGTAGGAAACTCATTCTGTCACTGAAGAGAGTTCTAGAGCTCCAGTCTCTCTGCATGTCCCCATGTATTGAAAAAAAGAATAAAAATTTTAGTCACCTCTGCTAGCTTGGTCATTATAGTTGTGCATGATAAGAGAAGTGATCTCAGATTGGAGACTGCTTTTTAAGCTGGAATGATGTCAATGTTTCAATGTCGGCTGCACCTTGACATTGAAACAGACAAAATATGCTGATATCAGATCCCAGACAAAGCAGAGAGGCTGCACTGCCAGCACAGCCTCTGTCCACTGCAGAGCCAGCTTCAACCAAGTTTGTTCTCATTCTGCCTTTTGGCTGAAAATGGCATTTCTGATCTGGTAAAAAATAGAAAATAAGCTGAATATCATCAGCATACTAATGGAACCCAAATTTCCTTACAGCTGGTGGCAGACTAGTGAATGCTGCTGAATGAATCCCCCACTGTTCTAGTGATCTTTATATTGCTATGAGAAGAGGGAGAGGTATAAAGTGCATTCATATGATATCTGGGACAGTGTGAGAATTAATGGTGTATTAACAGAGAAGCAAAGGTCTAAGCATCCATGTTCCCTAGATCAGCATGTTGGACTCTCCTCTGTGCTGCTGTATTTTTTTTTCCTTCTGCAGTACCCATCACGCATCTCAGTTGTGATAACCATTTTCTTTCTATTCTCTAATGACAGAAGTGAACACAGGATGGTTTTTAGTTAGGGAGTTGTGGGTGCTGTTTTGTTTTCTTTAAAAGCTAGCATCAGGTTTAATTTCAGAAGTTTTATTATTGCTAGAGAAAGTGTTGATCAAGATTCGTAAAATGGTCTTAAAAAAAAAAAAAACTGACAAATATTTTTAGCAATAATTTTCGTACATGTGACCAGACACTAGAACAATTTATTCTTCTCCATACAGAGTCTAGGGAAAAAAAAAGGATATGTTTAAAACTAATTCATCACAGAAATAATTTTTACTAGACTGAAACTATTGGGTAATAGATTTGGAGGAAGGTAGGGGGAAAGTCAGCCATTTTGTATTAAATGAGCAGGTGAGTTTAGCCATAGTTCATAGCAGAAATGAAATCTAACTTGTGAAGGTTGCTGCTGTGTTCCCTTTCACCAAGCACCGATTTGTATGTCCAGTCCAGTTTTACCTATGCATGCTCATATGAGAGTTTTCAGGGATGGCTTTTACAAGGAAAAATTCTTCAGTGGCAGGTCATGCCTCTGGATTTGGAAATTTAAAAAACTGAAGTTTGTCATAGTAGAGTATTCTGATAGCTACAGCTGTAAAAATATTAGCAGAAACTGAGTACTGTGTGTACTCATAAGCATATTGATTTTGATGGAATAAGTATGTGAAGACAACAAGGAAGGTGAGCCTGACTTAAACATTAGGGACATATAATTACCTAGATGGATGCCTAGGTAGTAACTCTCACTGCTGCTGGTAACATTTGGTAACAAGAGCTGCTACTTCCCAGCAAGAAGTTCAGGTTAATAAAAAGCAATGAACTGATTTGACTTGACATATTTAAGAAATGTAAATTTTGCAAGAAAACAGGAGGTAAGCGAAGTCATTGCACAGTAAGTTCTGTTATTTTTCTTCTATTTTTAGAAGAATCGTGAATTTTCTAGGAATATTATAAAAGCATTTCTCATTAGGATTTGAGAAGTTACATTTATTTTCCTGTGTATTAATATGCTGACTGTACTGCTGTTCCAAAATGTTGAGAAGATGCCAAACCAGCTATTTTTATCATTATTTACTCTTAAGTCTTAAAGTGACTTTAGCTTTGGTAACTTCATCTTAACCTAGAGAAAGAAAGGAAAAAAAAATCTTTTCTATCAGCAGGTGAGAGAAGTGGCTTATGATAGTTCAACTTATATATAAAAGCAACTTGTACTGAGCTAACTGAAGAAAGCAGAGCCAAAGGAAAACTGGAAAGGAAAAAAAAAAACAATGACACATCCTCCCCACTGCCCCCACACCCAGATTTTAGTTCTGTGCTATGATTGTTGACCTGCATATTTTGAGTGTTCCTAGTTCAACCTGGGCAATACTGACAATGAGAGAATTTATAATCAAATTGAATGTGTAGAACATATTAGCTACTATCATTGACAGTAATGGAAAGCCACCTCTGTTCTATACTTCATATGTATTTTCTATTCATCCATTCTTCGCAGATTTGCTTTTGCAGACTTTACGTTGTTGTGATGCATTTAGTGATTAAATTAGCATTTCGAGCTTGGTTGTTTGGTGGATTTTTTTTGTTTGGTTGTTGCTGTTTTTTTTTGTTTGGTTGTTTTTGTTTTGTTTTTTGAAGAAGTGCGTACCTGATAACAGATATTCCACATACATCTGTGTTGAGCACTGTTGGGTATTGCTTGCTTCTCAGGCTCCTGCAGCTATCAGCTGGAGATATATCACACCCTTTCCTTGGGCGCTGGGTCACTTGTGGGAAACGAAAGTGAAGCTATTTGTCCTCTTTCCTTTTCATTGCATTTTGCAGCAGCGGCATGGATTTTGTTCAGATTTATGGGAGACTGCCTAAACTAAACAACTGGCATTGCAAGCAGGAAAAGTCACTTTCTACTCAGTTCATTTTGAATTAGGTCCATTTATTACCCCTCTGCAGTGAGTTTAATAACTCCCATAATTTTCTCTGTGGATTCTCATAGCATTATATTTTTTGAAAGAGAAAATACATTCTCTTCTACCTAGACCTGACAAACCTATTAGCAAAACCTTCCATTAACTGAAGGAAGAGTTTCCTTTATTTTGCAGAATTCCTTTCCTAAGCTTTCAGGTAATTAAATGTAATTATGCTGTTATGTAATTACAGTGTTCTGAATTCTAACTTATCCAGCAGTTATTCTAGCTTTTCAATACATGTTTCTTCTGTAGTTCTGTGCAGTCCTGAGTTGGTGTTTTGTGTTCGTAGCCACCCTTTGGACGTTTGCTGAAATGTAGTTAGAATTATTCCTTAAAATGAATGTTCATTTTGTATTAAGCATACTTCCTTCACAATCTTTCAGCTTTATTGCTTTTTTTAGTGGCTTTGCAATTTACTTTGTCTTGGACAAGGGCTTTTTGGGTATAGGGGTGGGGATTACTTTGGTTTTTTTTTGTTAACAAACTAGATGTTATTACTCTGTCACAGGTATAGGTTTTCTTATGGGGACAGGTTCTGTCCCACATGCATTTTGTACCTTCAACACTAGCCTGGACAGACTTTTTCCAGATCATTAAAACAAAGATTGGTTAACTTAAGAGCTTTGCAAAGAGTGACAACCTCTGTCACAACGGTTCGTTTTGTAAAACCATCCAAGGAGATGCTCACCTACCTTTGCCAGCTGAACTTTCCCAGTCTGCCACACTGAACTGATCTGGAAATTTCACATCATGTTTTTGTGTGTATGTCCTGGTATGTCAGGCTGTGAACTTTGGAACACACTGGAAGCTTCCCAGAAATCACACAAGAGGTATCACAAGGGCTGCATTTTTCATGGCGCTTCAGCATGTTTGCAGTTCTAGCTAGAATCAAGTAGAAATGAAGTAACAAAATTGTCCAAAATTCTTAACCTTCCAATTTCATTTCTGTTGCTTTTATCTGTTGGATTCTTTTGTCGTCTGCAGGATGGTCACTGGTAGAACTGATGCATAAGTTTGCTTCACGTGTGCTGAAGAATTCCCATGTCCCTAATATAGTTCTCCCAGCTCAGCATTTCCTGATGCATTTCAGATACTGAAAAGTTATTTATCTGAAATATATGCCTGAAACATTCATGGCAGAGAAAAAAAAATGCTATTTAACTATTTTCTGCAAATTCTAGATGGAATTAAAATAGCCTTTTTTATTGCATGAGAAGTGGAGAATAAAAGCATGCAATTAGAGAATAAAGCTCTCGTTCACTTTCACCCATCTCTTTTGTCCCTGGCACGAAGGCGAAAGAAGTTAGTATTGTAAGCCAGAAGGTTTCAGCTGAAGTCTGTCAAACTATATGAGTTTCTGCCATCCTGAAGTCCAGGTGGAAACTCTGTAGTCCATGGTTGGTTCCTAAACATTTAAAGGGATATTGCTTTCTGCTGTAATTAAGAACAGTTCCTAGGCCAGTCTGTGTTGGGGCTGGAATGAATGCAAAATGGGAAAAGGATAAAAAATCTTCAGATTCCTCATTCTCTTTCTCCAATGGCTTGTAAATAAAGCACAAAAACTAAGTCATAACCTTGCTATAGTCAGTTCTGTTTGGACCATATATTCCTCTGGAGAGGAACCATGCCAAGTAGCGTGTCTGCAGCACAAAATCATCCCAAAGGGCAGAGAGGCTGCCTGGGGCGAGGTGTGGGACAGAGACATACAGTGAGCAGCAGCCACACTCCAAAATACTTCTACAAATTCAATTCCTCGATTCCTCCAATCAAACAACTGTTTTGTTCTGGTGAATGTAGTTTGGCAGTAAAACAGATAAACAAGTTTACTGTAGCATTTCAGCCTAGGGTAGGGACTTGTTCACTGGCACAGAGGTATCCTAAATCTCCCAGACAACAGATCACAGCTGCGTGAGTTGTCCTAATCTTGTCTTTGGCTCTGCAAGGTGTGAATGTGGCAGCAAGTAAAGGGTTTGGCCAGCACGCAGGGAGCATGCCTGGACAGTGCAGCGCGGCTCCATACATTACCGTGAGGTGCGGGTGTAAAGGCACAGCATTCGCTCCATCAGGCCAGCCGTCCTGGGCCCCCTGGGCCTCCCACGCCTGCGAGGCTTTTGGCTTAGTAGTGTTGTGCTTTCTTCTGCTCCGAGCCAGTTCCAAAGATAACCTTATCCAGAGGCACAAGTTAAAAGCCAATGTAGTCTTGGAATATGTGTAATTTCTTTTATGAGTTTAAATCCTGTTAGTGCTGTGTCGGTTTTGGCCCAGACATGCCTAAGGCATGTTCACTGAACGTCATCCCTTTAGCAAAATGCTGCAGTGGTTGTGCATGTGACACTGGAAGTGGGTACTTAAGGAAGATGTTGCTGAGTCACAGACCTGTCCGATAAAAGCAGTATTCAGAGAGGCCTCAATAGCTGACCTGTTTGCCAACTTGGAGGCAAAGTTAACTTTCAGCAGGACTGTGCAGCCTGAATGTATCTCCTAAAAAGGAAGGCAGGGTACCTTGTGGGGAAAGAAATATGGAGCTTTGAAGTCCGGAGACACAGCAAAGCTTCAAGTTACTTATGGCATCTCTGATAAAACTGCTGCTCAGCAAAATAAAGGCTTCATTAGGAGAACCTGCTATTGTCTTTTTCTGTTTGGGATTTACTCTAGTTGTAAATCCTACCAGTTGTTCGACATGCATTGAAGGATCTGTTAGCGGGGGCCAGTCACCTCTGGGCTGCATTGGAGAAAAGAGGACATGGGCCACAGAAACAAGAGAACTGCGATCTGAACCGATGATAGAGCTGGAATGAGAGAATCATCTCTCATTCGTTCAACATCTCATTCAACTCTCATTCTCAACATCTCTTCAAACACCAAATTTTATGCAGAATGCCTGAAATTTGCCTAGGTTGTTACCAAAGATTATGACAGGATGAAATACTTCTCTGTATTTTATTATCATGTTTTTAATTTGAATTTATCAGGAGACTGGTTGAGTAGAGTCTGCAAAATTGTCAGGCAAAGGAGTCTCCTACAAATAAGATGTTGCTAGCAAGATATTCAGCATGCATAAGGTGAAGGAGTTCCAATTTATAAATAGGTTTAGGGAGAATTGAACTCATTATAAAATAAATCAAAGATGGGTTTTTAGGGATATGCTCATGTTTCAAAGATATTTTAAATGAGCCTAAATCCTGACGGTGAACACTTTGTCTCACTCTTCCTATGGTTCCAGGTATTCTCCAGAGCCCCGCAATGAAAGGGAATTATGTTAGAAAGCATGTGTGGTGGAAAGCAGGTACAGGGCTGTCTGCCAGCAGGAAACAAGTGGTTTCATTTACCCTACATTAATGTGCAGCTTTTATCTTCCCTTTTGTTATCAGCAGTGTCAAGCACAGCCTCCCTAGGAAGAAGAGTGCATATACTTCAGCAGGGGTGAGTCGCAGAGCTCATCTGGGTGCGTGGTTCAGGGTGGGAAGGGTTTGCAATGCGAGCTGCGAGCGGGGCCATGCCTGGCGGAGGGAGATTGTGGGAACAAGGAGTAGCTGGCAAAGAGAGGTATGAGACGGATCCAGTGTAAAACAACTCAGTTTTGAGACAGTTGTGTTTCTAAGGTAATGGGAAACTTTCCCAAACAAAAATTTACCTTCCAGGAGGTGGAAAGGATTCTGTATAAACATTTTTCTAGACACACCATGAAGATGAAAAAAAAAAAAGAGAGAAAATTTGCACATTGATGTTGTTACTAGAACAAAATGTTTTTCTGACAATAATATTTCCTCAACAAAATTTCATAGTCTTACAGTGCTAAAAAATAAAAATATAATGTATTGTATCTAATTTCTTGCCACTTGTTTTAAATGTGTCAGCCACCGGAGTATAAAATTTGTTTACACATTGTAAATATAATTTAAAAAAGGAACAATATCATATAGATTTGATATAACATAGTTTAAAAACATGGAAGCCTGACTGTTAACCATTCACTTTAATTATGAGACCTTATTAAGTTGCTTTTGAATTATAAAAATCTGGAGGTGATTGTGTGCATTTTTATTGTACCATTTCAATTTCTAGTCCAAGACCCATTATTTATTAATTCCTCATAATTAGCAAGGTAAGCCTTATTCACTAACGATATATAAAATAGTCTTTTTGTTAAACCAAACCCAGCTTCAATGTAAAGTTTTGCACACTGTGTGAGTACCTGTTTTCTATGCCTCTCTACTTCATTTAAAAAATCTCGCAAAATTTTCATAACCAAAACGTAATCTCCTGATGATTCCTAGAAGTGTTAATGAAGTGGTTTACTGTGATCTGCTGAAATTGGCTACTGTTTGGCATCAAACATTTGTAAGAGCCGGTTCCAATGCTTACCTATATACAGTCATTTAGCTTGTAGGCCAACTGAAAAAACAGTTGGAATCATCTGCTCCAGAATTTTCCCAAATCCTGGAAGTGTGAACATGGTGGAAGTTGCATTGAGAGCAAGCTCAGAATATGGCTCTGTTACTTTATTGAAAGTGATTTAGAGATAAGGTGAATAACCCTCAATAAGTGAAATTGTGAGTGAAACACTTATCAATTCTCATACTCAGTTGAGCTTTTGTTTTTCCACTTGTAAATATGCACTATAAATTTGGTTATTTTTGTTTTAAAGTTGTCCAGTGAACAGGCTTTCTAGTCTCGAGATACCAGAACCACGATCTCTCCTGACAGAATAGTAGCATTAACACAAAAAGAGATTTCTGAAAGTACGTATATTTGTTTTCAGTTCTTGAATTTTGCTGTTTTTTGTTGTTGTTGTTGTTGAAGCAAAAGCTGGAAACCATCTATTATGGCTCCTACAACAAAGACTGTCCTCATTCTTTGAATGTATCTAGCTTCTATTTATCTGATAAAATCAATCTCAAAATGCAGACCCAAATCGTCTCAGGGTCCTATTACACCATCAGTGCTTGGCAACCTTCTCTTAACTTTTTAACCTTATAAATGACTTTTCAATGAGACAGTTGTGTTAGAATCATCACTATCAGTTATATATATTTTATTCCTTTCTGAGAGTAGATTATGAGTCAAAAATGCTCGTTCCTGTAGACAAGTTTGTCTTACTGCATCAGTGAAGGAAAGTGCTCCTGATACATTTGATGTTAATTTCTATGATGGTGTTTAAAAGCCGTGATTTTAGATGTCTAGGGAATTAGTTCCACTATTCCCATTATCTTAATTAGTTTAGCAGAATGAAGCAACACTCGATGCACTTGCAGGCAATTATTTCACCCTTCAGCTGGTGACATAATAATGAAGGAAGAAGATCATTTGATCATATTCCCAAAAATATACCTTATAGCTGTGCCTGGGTGTCAGAAAATCAAGCTTATAAATAATGCAAACACTGCAAATATGCATTGTTGCACACTAGTGAAAACGACAGAGATTTCATTGGCAGGTACTTGCATACTTCAGTTTGTGGTTCCTATTCAAAAAGCAATATCATAAAAGAGCAGTGGCCTTGCTTCCTGTTCCTAATGGTAATATTACTGGGGGGGTGAAGGCCAGGATTTTGATGTTATTTTTATGTTAGTTTTAGAGGAAATACACTGCTGTCTGTAGAGGAACAAAGAAAATGTCAGAGTCATGGCTTCAAGAATGGAACCATGAGGTTAAAGGTATGGATTCCACTCCTGGCACTGAGTACTGTCTGAGAGTAGCTAAAGCTTGATTTAATTTTATTTTTTTGGTGTCTCCTTCAAAGCAGAGATAACAACACCGATCACTCTGAAACTGTGACCGTTAACACTATGGGTGCTTTGGAGTTGTGTTGCTGTTCTTTAAAATGTTGGGGTGGCACGTTAAGGATGGCATGAAGTCGAGAGGGGCTGGCTGATCACCGCAGCCACAAAGCCTGGTGCATTGCGTCGCACGGAAGTGACTGATGTGTCCTAGGTCCTTGTTCCCAGCTTTGGTTTCATGTTGGCTGTACAAAAATGAACACAAAAGTGCAATGGCAAGTGAAGCTTGTGGTGGAGTTGTGGCCTCCCTGTGACAGACAAAAGCTTGGATGTGGCACGGACAACCCCCGAGCTGGACGCTAGCTGCTGTTAGCTGCCTGCAGCCTGGCCATTGCAAGTCCGGCTAAGGGCTGCCACTTGTCCGGCTGCACTGAGCTGGGCCTTGGCTCTTTTGCAAATACGGCAGCGTTCGGTCTGTTTCTCACTCTCTGCTTTTCACTGTTGCAAGTAACAGTAATTAGAGACACGTCTTATCTGTATCTTTTCAGACTTTTCATTGTTTCCTCCTTCTTGCTCTAGAGAATAGTGATGTGTTGTTGGAGATGGATCCGTTAGGTGCCAGCTTCCTACATATTGGGTTGCGCAAAAAAAATTTCATAGTCTCATTTTTCGTTATATGTTGCTTTTCGATTCCTGTTAGTATTTTGCTTACTTTTTGTAGAAAATTTATCTCTAGACTATAAATAATACTGTGGATTATCTTGTAGAACCAAAATAGCTGAATTTAACACATTTTCTTTCTCCCCTCTTTCAAATAAATCCTTCTAGTGTTCTGTCTTTAAAGTAGCAGTACTTCTTACTAATGAGCGCTATTGCCAGGCTTCCTTGTTATAGTACTTTGTTAGAAATGTGCCTAACATACAAAAGTGATGGCTTACTGGGCTTTCATCAGTTCTTAACCGATTTCACAATTAGGATCAGCATTTTCTTTGGAGCTCTGTGATTCAGTTCAGATCTCTGTAATTCTCAGGGGGTGTGGGGACTGGTCACAAGAGGAAAGAACTCAGTTTTCATACAGACTTGTCTTCAAATTCCGACATAAATCACTAACTTGAAGAGTGTTGTAACTGAGATGGGGGTATGAATTATTTGTCTGTAACCTGCTAGAAAGTATAAAATATGGCACCACCATAATTAGTAAGGCCAGATGTCTTCCTTTTCTCATTAAGATTCTGTTTAGACATTTGTAGTGTTCTTTTGTTTTGGAACAGTTTCATCATATCTCTGCTTCTATAGATCATTTGCCACACAGATCAGATATCATTTTACCAAAAGCCTATTCACATGCAATAGACCCACGTTTCTAAAGAGGAGCTATTTCTCTGATTCTTTCAAAGACCTTAGCAAATTCTGCACCATATTGAGTGCCCCTTGGCTGCAGGTAAAGAATTCAACAGCTTGTGGGAGTGCTAATTAGAGCTAATAATAACTTCAGTGACCTGCCTTGGCTTTAAAGTGCCTAACAGAATTTACTCTGTCCTTGAAGGGTAGAGATTTTGTTTCTGTGCACATGTCTAACTGGGGATGCTCATGTCTTCATGTTTCTGTGTTTAGTGATCACACACAATTAACTAAGTGGGTGCTTGTGTGTGAATGAAAGAGAAGTGGGTGGTGTTGAGGAAGCAAGAGGAAGAAAAGGCAAAGAGATCTCTCAGAAATACTACACCAGAATACCATTATTAGAGGGATTTATACTGTTAGCTAAATAGCCTTGTTAAAACTAGAAATAATAATAGGAAAGCAATTAGAATAGGATTTGAATTATTCATAGTTAAACCTTTTCTCTCTAGTTTTGGTACTGTTTTCATGGTTAGTTTGCTGAAATATGTACAAAGAGTCTGAGGGAAATCAAGGCTTTAATTTGAGCGAGTACCCAAAAAGCTCTGAGGTATGAGAACTTATTTTATCTGGCTAATAGGTTGTGGATGGTGCAGAAAACAATTGTATTTTCAATGAGATTGCTCTAGACCTTTCCAGTGTAAATATTATTAATATTAGCCAGAAAAAGAAATTTACATTCTTTTATGAGCTGTTATTGGAATGAAAAAATAGGTTTGTTTTCTGATTTTTCTTTCTTTTGCTGAAGCAAAATTTAAAATAAAATAAAATAAAATAAGGGCTCCATGATTAAGGTCTTTAGTTCCTGATTAGACATTTGATTTCAGTGCTGCCAGAGCAACCCTAAGCAGATCTCATCCCCATCCTGCTGCCACCCACTCATTCCTGACCTCCTTTGTGTCCCATCATTGTCCCATCATATCTGTTTGCTTAGTTGCACAGAGAACGAAATCAGGGAACTAATCTAATCCAACTAAAAAGTAGAATAACCAGGAAAAATAGGATTATTTTTCACCTGGATCAGTTTCCAAGCTGTTTTGCTGCAGGCAGCTTTACTGGCACAGTGCAGAGGCTTATGAATTAACTACAATCAGTGGGCAGAGGCAAGGGTTACAGAAGTTGTTAATGTCACTAAACGTAAAATGAACTACAGCCTTTCCCTTTGACTTTAAACGGTGCTGAAGACTCATCTGCCATCTCTGAACAAAGGTTAAATAAAAAACACAATCAAGTATTGGAGGCCTTGGGTTTCTTTAGAGGTGGACAGATGTGAGATGCTAGCCCTTCTCCACTATTAATATATATATTTGATTAGGTTGATGTCTTTTTTTTAGGTTCTTAATTTGGCATAACTCACATTCTTAGTTGGTTTTGCTGTTAAAGGGCATTCCAAAAATCAAAGAGCAATGAATTCTCAAATTTAACTGCCCTAGCCGGTCAATTAAGCTTGCTCAGGAGCAGTTATGGACTGGAGGACTAACATCCTGCACCGCAAGAGGGAAGATGTTGGTTTACTGCATTTTCCACCTACTTGCACCATCCATGAGCATAAAACATACAATCAAGGTATAAATTTGCAGGTAGTGTCAGCTCACAGAAAATCCAAGGGGAAATGTACTACTGGCTTTAATAAAAAAATTACAATATTTTTAATCATAACTAATTTTACTCAAGTTAAAATCAAAGAATATTTTAATTAAATGAAAAGATATCTGAAACAGAAATCTTCTGTCTGGAAATGTTAGGGATCCAGAGAGTTCTGTAGTACAAAAGTTAAGTTGTTTGGCTGTGTTTACTTTGAAAAACAAAAATACAGTAGTCAGTCCCTGAATTGTTACTTAAAGTAAATGACTGAGTAACCATAAAAGAAAACTTCAAGCACTCATTAAAGACCCAAGACTCATTTGTTCAGATTATTGGAGTTGGTCCAGAATGGCTGAAGAGGATAGCAGCAGCAATGACGTGCTGGGGTTGCAGAGCAGTGAATGCTGATATGTGCATACATTGTGAGAAGTCCTCCTGAGTACCAGTCCCTGAGCAGATGCAGTGTTACCCTCAGGTGTCTGAGAATTCCTGTTCCTTTCTTCACATGAGGATTATCATATTCTGAGTATTCAACGCCAGAAGTGTTTTCTAAGTTTAGCCAGTTTAAGAAGAAACGGTGATCTTTCACAGATGGAAAGTAACCAATAACTTAAATGATTGTGGTAGGGCCATAAATATCAGCTATTTGATGGTATTCAGAGAAGTAACATTTCCTTTAAGTCAATGGCTAGATACATCTTAAGGCTATGCATATATCCTCAGTAGAATTCATTCACTTGCACTTAATGTTATGTGAAGATGAATGTGTTTGTTTGTTCTTTTTTACTGATATACACAGTCTTCATAAACTGAACTAGAAAGACAGAAAAGGACACAGAATCACAAGAGAAAAGGCAAACAAATCCAAAGTGCGAATCCTATGATCTTACTAAAATTCCAGAAGTAGGTTTGGAAGAACAGAGGTGCAGAGATTCCTCTTGAATGGAATAGTATGTCATNCCCCCCCCTACGTAAGCAAACCTCTGCAGTAATTGTGTTCCTTTCTGCTACCTAAAATTGCAGGTGTCAAGGTCTCCATACTCAGCAAATTATGGAGTGCCCTGTCCCTGCTGAAGAGTAGAGCGTAGTCAGCAGCCCCTCCCCTTCCCACTTAGACTGAGCTATGACTTAGGGAGATTAAAATAGTAAGCAGCACAACTGTGCCTATTTTGGGAGTTGGATCAAGGACTGTAAGTTTTGTCTGTTTGCTTGAGTTAAGAACCTCCACTGCATTCCATAGAAATGCTGACACTGACACTACCAAGCCAGAGGGTGCTGAGACACATTCCTTGAAGTGTTGGCTGAGGTTTCTTAGAAAAGAAAATTTCTTAGAAATTAACAAATTAATGTAAAAGATCACATTATGGCCACATAGCTTGTGGGTAGAGACTGTGGCTATTAAGTGACAAGCATAAGGATCGTGCAGAACTCCTCTGCGGAAGAGAGTGCAGGGACCGCTGTCCGGATGGAGGTAGAGTTCTGGCAGAGAGGAAGAGCACATGACATTTTTGGAAATGACGATCCCTACAAGTATCCGCAGGCCAGGAGAAATATGAAAGCTTCCCAGTGTTCTCTGTGGGACAACCTATTCTACCAGTGTAAAATGGAAGCTGAAGGACATCAATTCACATGTAGTAAAAAAAAAAAAAAAAAAAAAAAAAAAAAAAAAAAAAAAAAAACAATGAAAA